>PVJX010001635.1:0-153920 GCA_004027295.1 Dolichotis patagonum
AGAGACAAAAGAAAGTGTAGCACTGGCCAAATATGTTAGGTTGCTTTTGGTTTTTGAGGCGAGGACTCCTTATTCAAACATGGTACAAGAAGCTGCCTTTAAAATGCATGGCCAGCCACCAAGGCAAAGCAGGATGGATGCCATTTAAATGGAGATTGTATCTCTGCAGCAGCCAATAAACTTTTTTTGGAAAGAAGTGTTCATGGAGGACTTTGCATCAACTTTGTATGTAAATGTATACTAAAAATAAGCCATGCATTATGGATGATAGGTACATGGCTCTGTCTCAAGGATTTTGCAGACTAGTTGGAAAGCAAGCCCCTTACCTACAAAACATTTCATCCAAACGTCCATTTCCATTTCCAACCAATGTGTTGTGCTGTATTTTTTCCCTACCAGAGCCTCCAGACTAGCTGTCGGGGTGACAGACACTCTGCCTTATCACTAGCTCCATGTAGACCAACATATGGAAAAGTAAAAAAAGGATCTGCAGACCAAACAATGTGCTTCTGTTGCCTGTTTCGGAGTTTCTGTTGGGCTGGTGCTCTAACTGTCCCACTGATAATGTTTTCTTGTCTTAAAAAGTGATGAAACCAAACATAAGTTAGAAAAGTGTCCAAGACGAACAAAGAAAAAAAATGTGGAAAATATCTGTGGTCTCAAATGATATGTTTTCATTCGATTTCATTGAAAATATTTGCAGAACTAGGATATTTGAAATGTATGGCTCTCCCTTGGAAAATTTCACTTTCAATATAAGTAAGTTCAGTAAAAGACTGTGGGGGTAGAAGCAGGTGAAAAATTTACACAAACTGACCGTTTTGAGCATAGATTCACCTGTGCATTTTCAGTGTTGGTATTGAAGGTTGTCTCTTGTTTTCTTAATCTCACTCTATATATTTGGTCTCTGTCTCTGGGTTTAGTAGTACATGGATCAGTCATTTCCTATAGCCTTGGAGTCAAGTAGGGAAGCCCAGTTCTAAGCTATAAGGTGTGATCCTCAATCTGTCACAGTAACTGGTTTGATCTGAGTGCTGGATGCTTGGCAGAGGGGCCAGCAGCCAGCCCAGGCTCCACCCTCATCCATTTCTGTGAAAATCTGTTCCCCCCATAAGCACTTTAATCTGGTCCTTTAAGATTCCACCTAGTAAATGCAACTCTGGTCTGCATTCCATTTTCCTCAGCACTGATTAGATAAACAGAGATCATTTCTCTGGCAAAGAGATTCTGACCCCATCCTTTGCATACGTTGGGGCAGCTAAGGAATCTCAGAACACAGATTATCAGCTTTTTAGCAATCCAAAGGGGGCTGAGATGACAGGCTCTGACACAGGCAGAAGGGTATTAATTATCCATAACTACAAGCATTTCTGTTGCACACTTTTTACCTGCTGGGCCCAACTCTGTGATGCTCTGACTGTGCCCACTGTAGGAATCTCTAAAAGTCATCACTCCCATGAACATTCTTTGAGAATTTGCAATGTGAGTATACTGCGGAAGGTCTGGGAACCAAAGAATAAAAGAGTAGATCTCCCAGGGTCCAGAGGCTCATAATCTGGCTGAGAAAGGATTTGAAAAAAAAAAAAAGTGCTAAGCTAGAAAGAACACTGGACTTGTTTTCATGTGCATTAGGGCAATAACAGAGAGCACAGGAGTTTAGGGAAGTACATCAATAAGGACATAGCTCTGCTCAGATCTGACTTTCTTGTCGGAACAGGCCACACTGTCCTTGGAGACAAGGGCTTGGGTCCTTTGCTGTGGAGTCTAGATATCAATAAGCTAGAAAGTCATATGGTTTTTAAGTAGTAGATTGCCTGCAAGGTGGGGTTAAATGCATTTTTTGACAGAAGTAAGAAACTAGAGTTAGAGAGGTGATCAGCCCTGTCTCAATGTGTGTTAAGTTGGGCTGTGAGGCAGCCATGAAGATGAAGCTGCTGAGGCCCTTGTTTGCACAGGAAAGCCTTGATAGATAAGAAAAAAACACTGAGGCTGCAGGCTTCTGCTTTGAACTGTGCAGATGTGAGATGTGCAAAGAATGTTACAAGCCCCCTGCTTTGACACAGATAAGAGAAACAGAGAGAAGATAGGGCCTTGGGTCAGAGGGCTGAAAGCTTGGAGAAAGGCAATGTGCATGCATTTCAACCAGCAAGGTTTCCAGCACAAGGATGTGGAAAGAGAGTAGGACAGGAAGAATAACAGTAAAACTGTAGTTTCAAAAAAAGGCAAACAGATCTCAACTGGTACAAAAAATTCCAGTAACCCTGAGAATCAACTGACCTCCTAGGAAACTTATTCCTGCCTGGAGATCGCATAGGCAGAAGGAGAATGTGAGCTATGAATTTTGCAAAACGGTTTCTATGTCTCCAGCATTTCCACCCAGGCTGCAGCCTATGAAACTCAAGCCAGTGGTGCCCATTTGACCTGTCCGTTCTTAATAAATTTTGATTGTGGTAAAATTAAATTGCCAGTCCCCTAGAAATTGACCCAGGGTTGACTCCACTCCTTCAAACTATAAACGGATTAGTGTCCCCAGAATCTTTTGTGTTTCCAGGTAAATCTGGGGGCCAAAATGGTTGGTGTTTTGCATCAGTTTGGGAAAGTCAATGAGTTGTGGGAGATAAAAATTCTTGAAGCATTAGGTTTCTCTCATTCCAGGCAAAGCATGATAGTAGATTTGTTAGTAAATTTGTAACTTGGCATTAAAAATGACTTTCGCCTCAGAATTTTCAAGGGCACTGACAGCTGAACAAAAACAAAAGGCCAGCATAGGAGTTATAAAAATAAGCAATCATACAGCTTAAATAAAAAATAAATGCTCCTTCTTTCAGGGTGTTTCAACAATAAAGAAGTGCATTTTTGCTGATAGACTGCTAGTAAGGGTACCTCTAAGCTTATGTGCCATAAGAATATCACTCTTCCATTCTTCTTGTGAAGAGGGAAAAGAAAGTTGGCAAACATAAAGCATACAATGTGTTTTCAATTGCACATCATAACACTTTCATCCCCAAATTTGGGGGAGATAACTTTTAATTACAGTAGTAAGAACCACATGGGCAATGATCAATGTGAACCTGATGTGTCCTATTAAATCTTTTTAATTAGAAGCAAAGGGTTCTGTTTTATCTGCTGGGAAGGAGATGAGCTGGGTGGTGAGGCTCAGCCTCACTGTAGGACTGCAGAACCTGACAGCTCACCCAGAGTCCCTGTTCACCTGAGGTCACAAGGTGAGGGGCCCACAACTGAGAATGACTTTTCTTGTATCACCTTCCCGAAGAACTCTTTCTTTTTTTTCTCCTCCTTCTTCTCCTCCTACCTTCTTCTTCCTGTTGGACTGGCTATCACTGACATTGTTAAAACTGGGAAATCAGGAACTGAAATGTTTGCCACACCAGCATTATGAGTTCACATATGTAGTGAAAGTAAAACTAAAAACTGCAGTGGAAGCTGTGAAGGAAGGTAGAAAAGGGGCCAGGGCATGATGGAAGCGTGCCTGACTGTGCACTTAGGCCATGGACAAAAGTAATGAGGTCAGAATTGATTGCTGGCTTATGACAAAGCCAGAACTGACAAGATAGGAGAACAATATTGGGAAGAATGAGGAATCTAGGTAAATAATCAAAAGTATGAAGCATGATATAATACTCCCTTGAACTTTAAAGGTTGATGCAAGTCAGTGCTTTGAGCTCTGAGCTATACAATCAAATATTTAGTCAACAAAGGTGTTTGAGGTGTGTGATGCACCAACCATTGTGTTAGGCCCAGGGATGCTGTTGTCAGGGAGACAAGTTGCAGAAGACACAATCTCATGAATGAGCAGACACATACATGAATATGGAAACATGAAGAAAGGATCCCTCTACCTGCTTGATGGTAAAGAGGCCAAGGTAGACATCAATAGGGTGAGGAATACATGGGTTAACTTGAGAATTAAGAACTCTGTGGATGGGTGTGGAAAAAGCCTCGATGCTATAAAGCAGCATTTATGTTGAGAAAACAACACACAGGTCTAGATAGGGTGACGGGTGCACAGTGAGACCTGAGGGGAAAGTAGAAGTCAATTAAGAAGGGACTTTGTTGTGTGGGGGATGGGAATCCACTGAAAGACCTTAAGTAGTCATTAGGGACAAAAGTTAAGAGCACGAATTGTAGAGTCAGGGACTCTGGGTAATAGATTGACCCTTACTAGCCATCCATCCTGTGGAAGCATGAAGGACCAAGACCTGTGTCTGAACCAATCTCTACACCTAGAGTTCTTGTCCAGTGAGTAGAAACACTACATCTCTAAGGGTTTTAATGAAGATAAGATGATGAGATATTTAAAAGTGTCTGATATATAGTAAGTAGATGCTCATCTGCAATTCCTGATTCAGCAGAGATTTGTTACAGAAAGCTTCAATTCAAAAAAGGCATTTTGTTTCTCATGTCAGGATACCAGCACTCTTCGGCAAACTCAATGGGGAGTAATTGACAGAAATACCATTTCAGATTTTCTGATAAATTCAAGCAGTACCCAAGCAGTTAAGTCTTTCCTAGGATACTTACTACATGGTTATGCTTTGGGTCAAAATGGTTCCAAAAGCCTCGGGTTCTTGAAAGATGACAAAATTGTTGGGGTGTTTATGGCTGACTTATTGTGAGGAGGTGGGGCCTGTTAGATGATTTATTGTGAGGAAGTGGGGCCTGTTAGATGCTGGTCTTCTGGGTGACACGGAGCTGATTTGTCTCCCTTCTCAGTTCCTCCTTCCTTATTTTGCTTCCTGGTCACCACGGCAGGAGCAGCTTGGCTCCACCAAAATTTTCCACTGTGCTCTTCCTGCCTTAGAGTCAAGTGATCATGGACTGAAAGCAGGAACCAGAACAAATCTCTCTTCTTTTAAGTTGTGGGTGTTCAGTTTTGTATCTCTGCAATTGGAAAGTTACTAAGACATGCATGTATTGCAGCCAAAGTGAATCATGCAGATAACACCGTAAAAGAAAGAGAAAGTTTAGGGAAAGGAAAGGATTGTTAAGAGTTGTACTAAGGAGAACATTTTCATAATGGACTTATGAAAAGAAGAGCATAGGCAAAGTCTCACTTCTTCCCGTACACAGCTATTTTTTAACCATCCCAGTAAGTCTTTACTTACAAAGAAGATGCAGGTATACAAAGCGAAGCTAGAAGGAAAGCAAAGCACTGCACATTAGCTGCAACTGAACACAAGTCCAAGAGAACTGAGACCAAATGAAGGGTGAGCATTGCTGAGGAGGGGTGCTGTGTGCAATCCTTCAGGGGTGGAAAGGCAAGCCCCCATGAATGGACATGAGGGACTAGGACAGGGGCAGAAAGATGGTGATGCAGTCGAATTAGTGCGCATGCTTCCTGTGAGTGTATTTTAGTCCTCCTATTTTTTGAGTTCTGTATTATTTTCCTTGTTTAGGACCTAGTTTATATTCTTGAACTTTGGTCAGATGGTCAGATGGAACACAGAGCTAAAACAGATAAATTTTGACCTTTTTTTAAAATTAAAAAGCTTTTAAATCATTGCTCTTGGACATGACCCACCCTTGGGTCTTTTTGTATTTGGCATGCTGTTCTGTGCACATGTGGGGGAGAGGTCCCAATGAGCAAACTACAGTTGTTATGGCAAATGTCAGGCTTCCTTGGCTCCCTTCATGGATATAATGACCCGGAGGAGTTAAACTGTGGAGCTCTGCAAGAGAAGGGAAGTATGGGCCACCCATGAAGAAAGTTAGCTTTCATTAAGTTATCATTTTCCAGTAACACAGGATCAGTTTCTTCATTGGTCTGTGTTATCTTTAGTGGGATCTGCTGTCAACACACTTTTGAGAACCACCAAATGCACATTTTTTGTTGGTGCTGAATACACAACAGATCAAGTTGGTTTGCAGAAATTAAGAAACACAGAATGAGGGCTCAGTACAGTGTCGGATAGTGCCTCTCAGGACTGTCCACAATGTGCTTTGTAAATGCTCTGTACAAAGACAATGAAATGAGGAACGGATTAACATTCACGACAACAGCTGATAGCCAAGTGGTGTTTTGGGGTGCTGGATTCTTCCTCATTCAGCTCCCCATCAGTCTTCTCAGTCTATTTCTTCTTGTGTTTTCTCAGTAAGACTAACCTGTCTTGTCCGCATACCACACACACATTCACACACATACACAAACGCACACGCACATGCACACACAATACTGGTTCTCAGGGGTATGCTGACATGCCCATTGATATAGTGAGTATTATGAGATCACATAAAATGAAAATACAATTTAACTCAGTATGTCATGTTAAACCAAGCTCTATTTTTATGGGATATAGGGTGGGAATCACTGGTTAGGTGTCTTGATACTACTATATTTCTTCATGCTTAACCAAGAAAAAAACTGGTAGAAAAAAAATATTTAGAGCTTCTGGTGAGTTTCAATGCCCAAACACCCCTAGGCAAAGTGCCTTTGACTCCTTCCACACCAATCTAATCCCCTGGGTTACATATGACACCTATTTGCACACCTGTAACAAATGTATTTCTTTCATTAAGTTATCATTTCATTGTTATCAGTAAGTTATCATAAGTTGTCTTCCTCTTCATCTTGCACTTTGTTTCCTTCACAGGTATCCAATGGTTTTTTTTTTTTATTTTCCCAAGGTGTATGGTTTAATTCTGGTAGTCTTTTAGTCACCATAGAACTGCTCCAAAACTGACTTCATTTCTTAAAGGTTACAAACTTGATGAAAATTCAAAAACCTGCAAGGAACTATGGGAAAATGTTTTGACTTGTGTTTTTCTGAATATTTTGGTTCTGCCAGCTGAGCATCAGTGAGAAGGAAGATAAAAGTGAAGTCCTAGTTTAATCTCTTCCAAATTGTCTCTCTCGAGATATTAATTAATAAATCTTGCTATTCAACAAATTTATTAAGTACTTACAACAGACTATGAAATATGCTGAAAGTTAGGGATATAAACACTGATAAGACATAGTCCCTGGCTGACAGTACATCTTCACTGAGGGCTTTGAATATGCATTTTTAGAAGTGCACCAGAGGATCCTGACGTAGGTGGTCTGAAGACCAAATTTTACCAAACTCTAGTTAGTGATGATTCAGTTTTCCAAAAATTCAGATTTATTTTCAAGATAGCCAGATGAAAGTTCAGAATGTTAAAGAGGTTTTAATTCTTATTTCTAGCCTTGTCTATAACATAGCTCTTGAGCCTAATTGGTGAAGTTTTCAGTAAACAGAGCGCATATGTTGATAACACCTCAATTGATATTAATGTTCCCAAATGAGTCATCTGTCAGTGAGAAGAACTGTATAATTTTGCTCTCCTTTTGTCACCAATGTCTTTTTCTGTAAATTGTCCATAAATATCCTGTTGGTTTTCCAAAAGTTAAAAAAATGAAAACAGCTCAACTATAAAAGGTAAAAGAGCCTGTGTGCCTTAGCATTAGTGAACAGTTTGCTCTCCTTGATCGTGAGAAAAGGCAGCTTTCCCCATTCGGTCTTGGCATTGGTTTCTAATGTTCTTTCCTCTTGCCTGTAATTAGAGTGTTGATTTCTAACAAAGTGTTTTAAAAGGTACAGGACACTCTGGACCTGCTTTGGGAAAGAGAAGGCTCTGCTCTCTTCAACTAGTGTGTCTTGGACTGGACACAGAGAACACCAGGATAGAATTATAAGCATGCCCCAAGCAAAACAGAGTCTACATTTTCACATCTTGGGACAGTTGCTTGGCACAGGTATCAGTTCATCCCATTAACCTTCTGAGATTGAATATAATAGCAGTAGTGTGTGCAAGGGTATTGTGTTTACAATGTTGCCATAGAACTCTACAGTCATCTAAGTGCATTTGATTAAACAAGGGAGCTTTGATTTTTTAAGTACCTAACACTAAAAATTACAGTTGTTTATATATAAATGACCCTTAAGGGCCAGGGGCCTGTTTTTTGGGCTGGTATTCAAGCACTACCTATCATTTCACTGGTTGTTTATGGTTGATATCTATTCTGATCGGCTGGGTGTCCATTCTGATCAGTTTATGGGGCTTACTGGGATTCATGAATTTTTAGTGTCATCCCTGTGATTTGTGGCTTTCTGAAGATATACTCTTGAATCCTGCTTATTATAAGTGAATGAGCCCAGCCAGATGATTCTCATACAGGAGATAAGGGGGCTCATATATTTTTCACTAGACTTCAAAAAACAATGTTTTATTGATGTCTATAAAAATAAGAATTTTTCAAAGTTTTGAGATATACTTATCAGGAATGTACAGAATCTGCTAAACTGCAGTTCAAATCAGGCTAACACAACTTGTTTACATGTTTTTAAGCTTGGGTGTAATCTGATTATTCTCCATGTTCTTCTCATCAAATGTAGGTGTATAAGGTTTCTCTTTTGAACATCCTGTTATTTAAAAACCATGATTCCAACAATCTCCTGGGCCAGTACTAAGGATACAATTCCTCTCATAGAATTCACATTCTAATATCTTGAATCACATTACAGTACTTATGTTTATAACATTTCTATCACACACACAGCATCACAGAAATACCACTGTTACTGGTATAGGTACAACTAAATGAGTCGCTTCACTTTTATTACTGCTCACTAGTATTTATTATGTACCAAGTTTCAGGCAGTATTTTGAGCACTATATATACTTTTCAATGCAATCTACCTAATAACACTATGAAAGAGATGGTATTGCCAAATTCATTTTGCATATTGGGAAACTTAGTCTCTTAGAACTTACATAACTTATTTGAGGTTCCAAAGTCAGTAATGACAAAACCTGGATTCAAACTCAGACAGTATTGTTCCAGAGCTCATAAAGTATAATCATTATCCATAAATCAACACTGAATAAATGGAATTTTATTTTTGAATCTTTTGATGTTTTGACTTTTATTAGTAGATGTTTGCAGTATATAAGGATTAATTCACTTTACGAAATTGGTGCTTGTAGTTTTCCTGGTTCACCATTGAGAGTCAGGGCTAAAATCACTGACTTCTCTGGTTAGAGCTCTCAGAGAACAACCAAGGAAAGGTTCTTTGGCAAGACCACTGAATTTTCTTTTTTATGGACCATTTTTCAGAAACATCATTGATGCCTGTGACTCGAGCTTTGCTACAGCTGATTCACCATATGTATATAACACTGACTCACGGAGTGATTTTTAATCTTTATTAAATACAGTTAATATTGAGAAGCCATGCCAGGTCTGGAAGGAGTCTATCAAAAAGAAGAAGATGCCAGTCAGCCCTTCTGGTAAGCCTGGCAAGGAAGTCATGCAGGGCCTAGGGAGTGAGAAACCAGAAAACACCTCCCATGAGCCCTACCAGCCCTGGGGGCTGAGAATGAAGGACTGCACCTGTACCCCGCCCCATCCCTCACCCCTGCCTTTGGAGGAAAGGCTGAGTCCATAGCAACTGAGGTACAAAGAGCAACTGAATGCTTATATTGTTTGCTTGATTTTGCAGGCCTGGGGCCAGTGGTCTGAGCATCTATTGGGAGGGTAACAGTATATAATGTTGTAAATATGGGGGATTTCCTTCTGTCTAATTTTTTAAGTCCAACGTCGTTCTGTTTTTGTTGTTGTTGTTCTGACTTATTGTTTTACATTATTCAATGTTCTGTTTTGTTTGGTTTGATTTTGTTATCTTTGATGGAATGGACAACTATTATGAAGATAACAAGATATACTATAGTAGCCATGGATGACTTCCTATTTTCTTGCTTTGAAGTTCCATACTAATTTCACTTCTTTGTTTTGACTGACTTTATTCTGTGGGTTTTTTTTAGTCAGGTTTTATTACCTTTAAAATTAAAAAAAAGTGGGCTGTGGATTTAGCTCAGCTACCAAAACACCTGCCTGGCAAGTGTGAGGTCATAAGTTCAATACCCAGTACCAAAAACATTTTTTAAAAATTTTTTAAACCTAAAAATGAAAATAAAAAAAATTTAAAAAGTGAAAAAATATAGCTAATATTTAAAAGCTCAAAGATTTTTGTTTTATAAGCTAATGAATCCCTATCTTCTCATAATAACCATACTTTCTAGAAGGACTTTGCCTCTTTCTATCATAGCACCAATTAGTCAATTGGCCACTACTCCATTCCATAGGGTCCTATACTCCAGGCCCTTCCAGGACTCACTATCCTGTATATACTTTCAATTTTCTTAAGATGAAAATGAATGTTTTGGACCTATTTCTCTGCCAAATACAGAGAAAAAGGAAAGGCTAAGGCATATACATTTTCAAGAAAAACAGGAGAGAATAATTCTTTAAAGAAGCAACTGTCTGTTTCCTGTTGCTGTAACAGAATCTTCAAAGCCAGCTGATGTATTACATAAAGAGATTTATTTTGTATTATAATTCTGGTGCCTGGAAACTTCAACATGCATGGAACTGTATCTGGAAAGGTCGTCCTAGATGCATCGCAACATGACAGAGCAGCAGAAGGGAAGCAGACAAGTGCCTACAAAGAGCGATCACATGGGAAGACAAAATGCAAAAGTGGGGAAGAGGCAAGGCTGACTTTTTATGATGACTGAGTTATCTCCCACTAAGTATCACCTCTTATAAATCTACCACCTGTCACTAACATTGCATTTGGGAACCAAGCTTCCAACACATGGATCTTTAAGGGGCGAAAGCCATACCTAAACCATAGCAGAAGATGACAGCTTTTCTATATTTCTGGCTCACTTTGCTAGTATTCATCACTTCCTTGGTTCCTATAACATGTGCCATGGCAGGCTATTTGTATCATTTAAAACTCTAAAACTTTTGCCATCACTACTATCGATTTTTGACTTCACGGTCTAGGATTCAATTGTGCGTTTTTCCTATCTCAAGGTTGCCCAACTCTTACTATTGTTCTTACCCTCTTAAATGCACTTTAATCTGTTTGTGTGATTCTCCAGATGTATTTCAATGCAATTTATACAAGCATGGTCTTTAACCTGAAGTGCATGTTTCCAATGTAAAGTTCCACTTGTATTCCTTTGTTGTTCACTAACTAAAATCTTTTTGTCTACTTTACACATGTTAAATGTAAAAACAAGAACGTGGCCTTCATTTAGATAGAATTTTCTGTTGCTTCCAGAAATGTGATTAGACAAACCAACATATGACATAACAAGGTCGAATCAGGGTCAGATCTTACAATACAAAATGTGAAATTTCTCTAAGCTGGCAACTGAGATCCCAACCAAGGTGTCACAATGTCATCAACACAAATGAGAGTCTCATGAGAGCATCTTCAGGCATTGTATTTTTAGAAAGGAAAAAGTGGTCTTTAATAACTATAACTGGGCAAGAGCTCATCTTTATAGCCCATTATATTGATAGAAAGAGCATATAATGACCTTCATTAAAATCTAAAGCCTCCAATTATTTTATTATTGTTACTTAATATCTATTGAGTTCTAGCTTTAATTTTACCCAATTGGTCCAATAGATGTAAGTGTCTTGGTTTAATTTAGGCTTTTCTCTGGCCTAATATGGAAAAAATAGTTTTAAATTTAGCAATTTCTTAACTCTCTTAAATACACACACACACACACACACACACACACACAACTTTACCAGAGACACACAAATCTGTTCTTTTCCTTGATACATCCTAAATTCTTTTTTTTTATTTCTATAACAGAAAGGAAGGGTAAGACTTTCTAAAAGAAATAAAAGGAGATATGACTACACTAATCATCTGTTTGAATAGGATTCTTTTAGTTCTGTTTTACAACTACTATGAAGAATTTGAAATAAATCTAGGCTATCTTGTTCAAAGGTAACTTACATTTTCTTCTTTCATTTCCTGAACTTCAACTCCAGTAGCTCGATGTCTGAACAAAACATTTGGGGAAAGAGAAACCTAGCTGGGAACAACATCATACATTCAAACTGAGCAGGTAAACCACAGAGTGCCTACAGAGCACTGTCACTCTCGGGTCCTGTGGGAAAGGGATGCCTCACCCAGACACTGTAACTTCAGAACCAGTGGTTAAATTTCTATTTGCAAGATAAAAATCAATCAATAAATAAAATACAATAGTTCCCTGGCTTTTCATGGCACACTAACGCAGGTAGGACTCTGAAGCAAGGCAACTCTACAGTCAAAATTGAATCGTGTACTTGTTTTCTCAGGGATCAGTCAAAATACTTGGGTGACTCATTCAACTGTTCGCATAAATTTGCAAAGTGTCTGTTATGTATACCTGGCACTTGAGACACTCCCTGTGCTCGTGAACATCTTTAGGTCAGGACTGGCAGTCTCTCCCTGAAATTCTGAAGGAATGTTCGAAACGCTCTACAGCGCCACAGACCCTGTTGGTCATCACAGACTCCGGACCAATCAGAACGGACTCTCAATGGTGTACCCAGGGGTGCACATGCGCTCCCTTACCAGCCTTAGTCCTACCCCCAAATGGTGAGTGTTTAAAAAAAAGTAAAAGACCTTAAATCTACTTTCTGAAAAGAATATACAGAATCCGGAAGAAAAACAAAAGAAAACATACCTTAAATTAAGCAGAATATGGTTTCCCTCCTTCTTCCACTGAGCTACTATGGGTTTTCTGGTGCTTCTAACAAATCCTGGTCATCTATCTTGAGGAGTCATCCCAAGCTTTCACTGGCAGATTGGACAGAATTATCACGGAGCACTTTAGAATACTATCCAATACAGCAAAATAGCTCAAGATCTATCAATAGATTTTTTTTTTTTTGCAAAGCCAAAGGCAATATTGGATTTGAAAGACTTATCCCTCTCTTATCTTTCTCTATCTCCCCCTCTCTATCTTTGTATCCCTCCTTCCCTTCCTCCCTCATCCCTGCATGCTCTCTGTCTCTCTGTCTCCATTAGCTTTCTCTCTCTCTCTCCCTCCCTCTCTCTCTCTCTCTCTCTCTCTCTCTCTCTCTCTCTCTCTCATACACACGGTCTTCTTTCTAAACATGTTTGTTCTTTATCACCTTTCTTCTGCCCTCTGTCTCATTTTTCCTTATTAATAAAATACAGACCAAAATAAAAAGAAAATTTTAGGAGAAAGTATAGAAATGTGGGAACATAAATTGTATTTTGCCCTTAATGTAAATAATCCCTTTAAAAGCTCTCAAAAACTGATAGGGAAGCAGAGCAAGCTTACGGATGAGGGAGAGACCCTCAATACCATGTTGAGACCTATATCTTTAGAATACTATTTTTTTAAATGATGCTGGCTGTAAGTGACAGTGAATAGAAGTATGTAGTCTAGAATTGCTACAGCACATGACATTATTTATAAAAGACTTTTAATAATAATGCATAAAGGTTATTTGATACTTATTATAATAGCATCACATATGACATGCAAGGATTCATTTAAATTATTTTGGAAATGACTCACAAACCATTAATATTGCACCATCGTTAAACCAATAACATACTAGAGCAACAACAAAAAAAATACATGATTAACCAAAAACCAAAATATTTTAAGAACTGCTGAACACTGTGTATTTTACACAATGATCTTTCTAAAAGGCAAAACTCTTTGGTGAGTATGTTTTACAAATAGTATAATTCACAGATTTCAAGTTATCCTACAATGATACTTCTTAGATTAACTAAGTTGTGCAATCAGCACCGTAAATCAGTTTTAGAATGTTATTCTTTACCCTAGTAAAATCACTCCTGCCTGTTTACTGTTACATTTTTCCCACTCCCTGTTCCAGTTAATCATAAAGTCCTTTTTAGCTGAATGCCTTTTTCTGTAATATGATATTAATGGAATTGCATAATGTCTCTTGTGTCGGTTTCTCTCGCTTTGCTTTTGAAGTTTGTCTCTGCCAGAGAATTTGTCAATAGTTTGTTCCTTTTTTATAGCTGAGTAGTATTACATCATGTAGGTGTACCACACTTTGTCCATCCATTCACTAATTTAGGAACATTTCAGTTGTTTCCAATGTGTTTTCAGACTATGAGTAATATGCAAATCTATGTTGTTGTACATCTTTATTTCTCTTATGAAGATACCTAGGAGTAGAATATTTAAATCACACAAACCAGTGAATTTTAATGTAGAAAAAAACAAAGCCCTCAAGTTTAAGCACATCTCAATTTTAACCACGACTCTTATATTATATTGTGTCCCTATGAGTACATTTTTTTTTCATTTTTAAAATGGAGGTACAGTACCTATCACATTGGAATATCCTGAGAGGCAAATAGTGAAGCATAAGTAAAAAATCTCAGTCTAGAACCAGGCACTTAGCAGTTATTTGTTAGCTATTCCTATTGAAGCAATACAATCAGGAAGGGAGAATTTAAGATAACAATTATTTGATAATTATAAGAGCACAGAGTAACATATTGTTCTTCAGACTATGCTTAACCATTTACTCACTGTGGGCATGCATAGATACCTAACTTTCATGAAACTAGGTTTTCTAAACTATAATCTACCTCTCAGGGTTGCTGGAAGAATTTGGTAGGATTGTGTGCATAAAGGAAATTACCACTTTGGATTCTTAGTAAATGGTAGGCACTGAAAGTATTTGGGACAGCGTTCCTTTATACATTTCTCTTTAAAAGAACTTTATTTCTTAAATGTGGACATTCATACAAGTTCTTTCATACACTAGGAAACTAAGCTTCAGAATAATGAACAGTAGAATAAAATGACAACTAATATTTATTGAGTATTAACTAACATGTCAAGCACTAAGATGAGCATTTTAAGAAACTACTAAATGGAATTTTCATACTGACCTATTAATAGATTGTCCTTTCATGGGTAAAAATCTCCAGTTTATAGAGGTTGAGAAGATAAAGAACAGGGCTAGGACCAGACTTTCTGTCTCAAGACCATAATTATAACCATTCAGCTCTAATGTTCTGTTTCCTACCACAGGAATGAGCTCAACCCACCTGATTTCAGACCCATTTGGGCTCTGAAAATCATACATGCTCTGTAAAATGTGATTTTAAAACTCAGTTTAAATTTGGCTCTTACCTATTTTTCCTACCACCTTGTCTACTCAGTAGAGTCAGTGGGAAAACTAACCTCAGTTTATTTTCTGGAGTCCTTTAATGTCTTTGAATTGTGTAAGAAACTGGCAGTTTATGCAATCAAGGAAATTAAGAAATTTTGGAAAGGCCTTTTATCCTCTTGCTTTCAATTTGTCATGATATTATAACCACTTCAGTTCAAAACTGGACAATCCTTTGCTCACACCATCCACACCCTGTTTGTGGAGCCTTTACAACTCCCATGGCCTCTGAACTTAGCATTCTTCTCCCATCCTCTATGATCTATACTGTCAACCCCATCAGAGATCCACTAACTCTACAAATTTTGAGCATGAAGAAATCACTGTGGTCGGCACATACCTTCCTTTTCCTTCCCTCTTCAAACATGTCCTTAGAAGTCTAAGTTTTACCAAGGAATTAAGGTCTCAATTCTCCCCTAAGAGGAAAGAGACTGAGAATGCCCAAACCAAAAGCTTCAGATGTCCTCCTTTAAAAGGGTTGGAAAAAAAGATTCCCAATATTTCACGGTAAATCCGTATGACACAGTTAACTTTGAGTGTGGTTATTCTGCCATATTGTATTTTTGATAAATCATTCTGCTACAGGTCTGTCAGATATTCAGAAAAACCAGATTTGTGAGCTAGCATTGCTGATATTTCAGTCTCTGAAGGGCCCCAGCATTTCACTAAATCTTTGGTTTCTAACCAACAAAGTGGTGATATTGTAACAGGAACCATGCTACTCCTTGGAGTTACTAATGTTAGCAATAGTTGCTGGCACAAGCAGAAGTTGACATAGTGCAATTTTAAAGATTTTTTGCCACCCTTATTTTCCCATTTTCCTTTTCCTAGGTGTATTTCTTTGCTTTTCCAATTATATTTAGCTACACAATTAAAAAGTGGCCAAATAGGTGCCAAAGTTGCTAATTATATAATTATGAGAGTACAAAGCAGCCGCATAAAGGGAGGTGAAAAACTCACTTGTTCCAATTAGGAAATAAGGAAAGGTTCTGCCAACAGGCTCTCTCGCTTGACTCTGTCCTGCATTCCTCCTGAGAGGGCAGTCCTTCGTGTTTTGAGGAACTGGCACCCAGGTTATAGAGCTCGGTGGGATAGACTGAGGTGCTCGCTCCATCTGAAGATTTGAGTGAGTGAGCAGGAAGCAGGAAGCAGAAAGCAGAAAGCAGGAAGGATGTTTCCCTGGGAAGCGATGTCAAGTTTTCAAATGAAAACAATGAGCCTTTTTTTTTGAAAAGACTATTTCTTCTGATCTTGATAACTCATGCAGCTCTATAAATTGTATATGGTATTGGGCCCATGCTAGAGAGAAATCGGCTCAGCATGGCTTTCATCGCTAATGTGTCTCTTTATCTGAAAGAGTTTTAAAATGGATGTTTCAACAGCATTTTAGGAAGCATAGGGCTAAACAGGTGATAACTGTCCCCAAAAGGTTATCTTCACTCAGCACAGAAAACTTGGTTAACATTGCAAGAAGTGCTTTTAATAGATTTAGCCCCCATTAAAGGTCAGAAAATAGTTCCTTCTTTCCTGGGTCCTTTCTTGTCTCTTCTTTCCTCCCTTTCTTATTGGTTCTCCTACATTTAGATGTCTCTTTTTTAATTTAAAAACTTCTAAATTAAATATTACACAGAGAAGAATATTTGAAATACTGCAAACTAAAAGCAGTTAATTACAATGCATTGTATATTTGAAAATTGTTGAGAGCAGATTTTAAGTGTACTCACCATCAAAAAAAAAAAGATAAAAAATTAAGCAAATACTCTTGAAACTCACCACACAGTTTAGGGACTAAAACACATCTTGGAAGTTCTATACTCTTGTTTCTCTAGAAGTAATAATTATTCTAAATTTCATGTTTCATATTTCCCTTTTTTCTTGAGGTTTACCACATGTATATTTCTCCCTTGACAATACACATACTATAAGCATCATGGTCTTTAGATCCAGAAACTTTTTCTATATTTAGATGGACACTACTGTGTTGTATCCTCACATGATGGGAAGAAAGAGATCTACTTTATTTATTTTTATCATCTAACACTATATTTCTGAAGTACAACCATAGCATTTCCCATATATAAATTTTGTGTGTTTTCATCATATACAGTATGTTAATATTATGTACAGAATATAGTAGATATTTTATAATATATAGAAAGCACTCCTGTGGGTCAGCCTACCATGATTTTTGTCCATGTGTCAGTGAATATCAATGCTTTTTCTACAGTTTTCTTTGTTTTTTTTTCCACTGCAAGAAATTGACTCTGATCATTCCTGTACTTGTCTTCTAATTTGTACTCGCAAAACTTTTAGTACAGTAATCCTCAAACTTTCTAGTTTCATAATGCTTTTGAACTCTCTTGAAAATTTTTGAGGATAGCAAAGAACTTTCTAGAACATCAGAAATTATACCTCAGAAATGTTCACATTTCATTAGTTTATGTAACATAATAACAATAAGCCTAGTTCATGTTACTATGGATTCAATATTTATGTCTCACCAAAATTCATATGTTGATGTTCTGATCCCCACATGTTATGGTAGTAGGAGGTGGGGGGGTCTTTGGAAGATAATTAGATCAGGAGAGGGGGTCCCCTTTAATGGTATCAGTGCTTTTACAGTAATGAATGAGAAATAAAGGATCTCTTTCTCACCATCATGTAAGGATGCAACATTAAAGTGTCTGCAAGCTAGAAAGAGCCCCTCCCAGGAAATGCCTACACCAGCAGCTGGACCTTGGACTTGTCAGCCTCCAGAGCTGTAAGAAACAAAATTCTCTTTCTTAAGTCACCCAGTCGATACTAATTTTACTATAGCCTGAGCTGACTAAAACATATGTTAATAACTAATAAAAAGCTAAAGAACATTTTTAATGAAAAATAGCTATTTTATATTAATACATTATTTTAATATTAGTCTGTTATTTATATGTTCTGTTGTCATCTATATATATTACAAGTTTTTTACTCTAGTTTCTGGCTGGTATTTTTATTCTCTTTGGGCCAAATTTTGATAAAATCTCATGAATGAAAATAATTCAAAATATCACCTTCTACCTTTACCATCTACTTTTTAAGGATCTAGTTTAGGAAAGATTTTCCTGTCCTAAGGTCATGAAAAGCTTCTGTATTTTTCTAATTTTCTTTGTTTTGTTTTTCACATTGAAGCCTTTAAATTTACCATGAACCGTGTACTGTAAGGTTAAAATTGTTGCATATCTATAGCTATTAGATTCATTCTAACTTACTGAATTATCCATGCTTTTCTTATTGCTTGCATCATTAGTTTTTTATGCATTAAATGTAATATATACTTGGGTCTATATTTGGCTATCTATTCAATCCCTTTTGTGTTTTTGTTTCTCACAGATACCAGAATAGCTGTTACTTTAGCTTTGATAAATCGTGATATATAGTGTATTGCTTATTTCTTCAACTTCTTTATTAGAAACATTTCTTATTTTCCTACATAAACTTTGGAATTACTATACTCATCATCTATGCATGAAAAAAAATGAGGGAAACTTTGGAAATTTGGTTGACATTATATTCTATTATAGATCAAATTGGGAAGGATTAACATATTTATGAAATTAAGTCTCCCAAGCTTTGAATATGATATACTTCTAAATATTTTGGTTTTTATTAGTACCTTTGAATAAATACAAGACTATTTTATTTCAAAAGACTACTCAATGTCTTCTGTTAGGTTGATTCTTGGATCTATTGTATTTTGTAGTGTTATTATAAATAATTTCAATTTTAAAGGTTTAATTGTGAACTATTACTGCCGTAGAACAATGTCACTAGCTCTTTTTATACCTGTCACTTGAATAAACTCTGTTACTATTTCTAATAATGAATTAGGATTTTCATAAGGATATTTTCTATAGATCTTTGTAGACAGTTCCATCCTTAGTATGTTACAAATATTTACTTTCTTCCTTTCCAATCCTGGCTTATTTTTATTTTATTTCCTTAATCACTTTTTTTTTTGAACTTGCTAAATTGATAGAACATCAACAATGAATATGATTAGAATCTTGTCAGGTTCCTGACTTTAAAGAAAATGTTTTTAAAGTTTATCATTAAGCATTATGACTATAATAGGAGATTTGCCTATCTTTTTATCAGTTTAAGAACTTTCCCTTCTGTTTTTAGGTTGATAAGGAAAGTTTTTAATGAATAAAAATTGAATAGTATCAAATATTACTGCATCTATTGAGAAGTTACAGTGTGTCACAAGAAAAATATTTTATTACAAATATCTAACCTGAGAAAAGATCAAAATTCAAAGCTTGAAATAGATTCTACTTAATGTACATAATTTTAGCCATCCTAAAATTTTAAAAAATCATAAGTTAAGCCATCAGAACTTGAGGACTGTCTGTATTTTGGTAGTATAATAAGAATAGTAAGTATTAATAAGAATAAACACATTAGAGCTGCATGTCTTCCAGGTATATTAAATCTTTTAGAATCACATAATGATTATTTTATCTCCAGCATTACTTTTGATATTTAAATTTATTTGAAGTTATTTAATTATTACAATATTCATGGCATGATCAAAAATACAATGAATGTTTACATTTAAAAGGATTTATATGGAAGAAGATACATTGCAATTACTCTACCTCCAAGTACTCCCTCTTACTGGAAACATGGGTATCTCATTATCGTTGTCTCGTTTTGAAATGATTCTAGAAGTCCTCTTTCCTGTCTTTAGTTATTGTGTCACACATGCTTCCATGCCCAGAATAGATTCAAAACATTCACCTTCCATACTCATTCTGACTTTGGAGAAAAGCCAGAAGTCTCAAGACAGCAGAACTTGTGAGTAAGATGGATGAGGACCACCATAAAGTCTTTTTGTTTTGTTTTATTTTAAAGAAAACAAACAAACAGAAAAATCAAGAAGCAAACAAGTCATCAGAAAACCATAATTTTTTATTTTACAGAAAGTGTTTCAATTTTTTAAGAAATCTCCATACTGATTTCCATAGTGGTTATACTAGTTTACATTCTCACCAACAGTACAGAACTATTCTTTTTTCCTCATAGCTTTCCAGTGTTTACTATTTTTTGATTTCTTGATAATGGCCATTCTTTAAGGGGGTAAAATGGAATCTCAGTGTTGCTGTAATTTACAAATATGTGATACAAACAAGAGATGTTGAGCATTTCTTAATGTATTTGTGGGTCATTTGTACCTTTTCTGTGTATTCGTGTCACTTCTTTTTTGTTACTTTGCCTTTTATTTGGGGAGGGCCTAATTTTTTTGAGTTCTGTTTAGTCTACATACTAGTCCTCTATCTGAGGATCAAATGGTAAAGGCATATTTTCCATTCAACAGGTTTTCTTTTTACTTTGTTGGATGTTTCTTTTACTATATAATACATTTGATATGATCCCATGTATTGATTCTCAGTACTATTTCCTGTATAACCAGGATTCTACTCAGAAAACCTTGCCTATACTTATGACTTCAAGAGTTTTTCATATTTGATCTTCCTTTAGATTGTGTTTCTATTATAATATTTAGTTCTTTGATCCATTGTGATTTTAGTACCCGGTGAGAGGTATAGGTCTAGATGCAATCTTCTGCATGCAGATAGTTTTCCCAACACCATCTACTAGAGAAACTATCTTTCTTCCAGTGTATATTTTTGGCCCTTTTGTCAAAGATCAAATAGTTGAATGTTCTTGGGATTGTTTCTACTCCCTCTGTTCTTTTACACTGATCCTCATGTCTGTTTTTTGTCCAGTACCATACTAATAATGAACCTACTGACAAAGAAATTAAGAAAAAATGTCATTCACAGTACCACCAAGAACAATTAAATACTTAGGAATTAACCTAACTAAGAAAGTGAAAGTCTTCTACAGCAAAAACTACAGTGCTTTGAAAAAGGAAATCAAAGAGATTATCAAAAAATGGAAGGATACCCCTTGTTCCTGGTTAGACAAAATCAATATAGTTGAAATGGCCATACTTCCAAATATGATATACAGGTTTAATGCAATCTCAGTCAAAATACCTGTAGCATTTTTCTCAGAACTAGAGAAAACAATCCTAAAATTCATATAGAGTCATAGACATAAAATAGCAAAATCAATGTTGGATAACAACAGCAAAGTACGAGACAGCACAGTCATGGACTTGAAGTTATACTACAGAGCTATGGTCAAATATACTTTTGAACTATCTTATTTCAACATATTGTGGTTACCAATGTACTCAGATTAATTTATCTATTTGATTTTGTTCTATTTTCCCCAATTTTATATTTGATAGAACTGCACCTGAGGGAAGGTTTTGCCACCTAGTTTTTAGGACCTTTCTGTTATAGAAAATATTTGTCACTTTTAATCTAGTACAAATCAGAGCATCTTGTAAAATAATTTCTGGGTTTGAATTTAATTTGGCAAAGACAGTGTAAACATGTACTGGCTGAGGGCCTGTCTATATGTGGGCAGGAGGGAGTTAGTCCTCACCTATGAATGTAAGGTTTGCTGTTCCTTTGTATGACAGGTTTCCTTCTTATCCACCCCTTTCTATGGATGAATGGTCTTGCAGCATGTCTCTTATAGGATGCTCTCCTGTCAGACTCCCCAATTTGGGTAATCTCTGATATTTATCTCCTATCTTTGTTCCTCTGATTCACTGAGACTAAACTTGAGATGTCCCAGGATTAACAACTGGCTCTTGGTTATTTTGATTTTGTTTGTGTTTTGGGCTTCAGAGAACCTTTTTCTCTGAATTCCTACTTTGGTTCATTTTTGGTTCCTGAAGATTTCCCTTATCTATTGCATTCTCAGATGAATAGTTTTTAAAATGTAACACAAATATATAGATAATTTTTATAACATGATATTTGCTTGAATTTAAAGTATGTCAGATATAAGAGAGTCTATGTATTGTGATATTTCAAAGAATCCAACCTAAGTTTATTTGTCTGTATGTATGCAGTGTTAGAAGGAAAAAGTATGAGTTAACATGGGAAAGAAGGCAGAAGTCATTTGTTCACCCAGGTGTTCTTTCATCTGCAGACAGGTATTTAACATTTGCCAGAGGTTAGAAAACTGGCTGGGTCCTGGAAAGATAGCTGGGAGTAAGGCAGAAAAAATCCTTGCCTTCATAAACCTTACTGTCCTGAAAATCGCTGTCCCTGCCGGCTGCACAGGACAAGCTGATGGGATCTATACCAAGAAAAGTCAGAGCATGAACAGGATCTGGGGAGTGCAAACAGGAAAGCTATAGGCTCCAGAGGTGTGGACGTTCAAGGAGAACTTTATGGGAATCATTTGAAAAATGCCAGTCTTGCTCTTGGCAGGACATTCCATGCATGGGCTATATATTTAAGGTCAATTAAGACCTCTTAAAGAGATCATGATGTCTGGATAGGGACGATCACTTCATTAAATGCCTTTACTAGGTCTTCAGGAATTTTAAATATCTATAATAATTGTATATGTCAAATTACATTGGATGAAGTATTGTGAAATAGTAGTAAAAGAAGTAAAATGAAGGACACACATGTGATTCTTGTATTAAGTAGATAAGGAGCCACGTATTGAACTTGAATCTTACTGAGATGTCACTCATCTTAATCAATGGTCACTATTTAGATGTCAAAAATGTCTTTTATTTATGCTTCATACTTCCGGAATTATAAACCAAGAATGATTTTCCCAGTAAGTGCTTCTCACGTTCTCACGTGCCACTGGGGAACAATTACTTTGCCACACTGCACTTAACGGGAGTTTAAACTAAAAAGACACAAATTCCACTCTTATATACTATGGTTGTAAATATGTTAAGAAAAAGGTTATTTAAAATTATTGAACTGCACCTCTATGAAACATCAACATAATTGCAGAGAGGCACCTTTATTTTTTATATATTTTTTCTTATTAATAAAAAAAAGAACTTTCTATTCATATACCAAAAGACTGGTCCAGTGGAACAAAACAATAATGCAAAGAAATCTCTAGTTCATTAAACTAGAATGCTGGGATTGAATTACTAATTTATGTTGTTTATAATTTCATAATATAAATTACACTATTTTAAAATATAGGAGTAAATAGTTCCCTTGGAATCTGCCTTCCTCCAACTCTGACTAGGAAAGTTTTATTTGTCCCCAAGGAACTGGGAAGTGGGGAGATTCACTGAAAAATTGCTGTTTCACAGGAGCACACCATGAAACATTCATAGTCATGTTCCCTGCATTCCAGGAGGCTTAATAAACATAGCCAATCACTTACAAATACTCACGGTATGCTAGGGCTGGTGAAAGATGTTTTTATAAAGAAAAGGTGGGTTTTGAAACTCTGACAGCAGAAGTGTCACAGATTTATTTTCCCAAAGAGCAGCTCTGAGATGAAGACAGCAGGAATGGTTTCTAGGAATTAGCCCCAGGAAGAGAACTTAGTGAGAAGGATAGAGGAGAGGTGGGTTGGGCTGCAGCGCAGTTCAAAGAAAGCCTGAACCCCGTCTGGGGAAGGGAACCGGGATGAGCCTCCTAGCTGGGCAAGGAAACCATCCCTTCACCTCTGCTCAGCTCGAGCAGCAGGCACCGTCAGTGTCGTGGTCCTGAAAGAGGATATGAGAGGTGCACCATGGGATCCGTTATTAAAATGAACTTCAATAAAATCAGAGAAACATTTGCCTGAACATAATGAAGAACAAATCTGTTTTTAAGAGATTTTAATGTTCATTAAACGTTATTTTCTTTTATTTAGTAACCACTTCTACTGTAGTCATTTCATGTAGACATTTCACCAGATGCCACAAAGAGGAACCAAGCACAGGAGGAAGAGGGCACCATGCGATCGGGCCATGCACTACAGGCCAAGCACTTGGTAAAGATGTTTCCATCCAACATTCACAAAAACCTTATGACATCAGTATTAACTCTGATGAGCAAACAGATCTTGTGAGCATTAAGAATTGATGTATTTAGTGCAGTAAAACAGGTGGTAGAGTGGGTATGCATTCTGTCTTGCCTGAGCCTAGGGCCCTGAGGCAGACAAACAATTACAACCCAGGCAAAAGAAAGCTGAGCCACATTTTATACACAGGCAAAAATCTAAGAGGCATGGAGGAAAAAGTGACTCATTCTAACTAGAAGAAGGAAGCTCGGAGAAGCCTGGAAGACTGCATAGGGTTCCTTGGGGTAAAATGTAAAGGACAAATTGAAAGAGATGCATGACATTTAGGAACATAAAGTAATTCATTCTCCATACAAGATTCAGTGTAATCTCTCTGGAACCAAACCACATGCCACTTAAACTCTTACTCTGTGCCTCACTCCTTCACAATTCAGCACCAAACTCGGAGTGTAGCACACAAAGTCAAACACCACAAAAATCACCTGGTCTTTGCACTAACCCTCACCATTCACCAGATTAGAATCTAGACCTGAGTAAGGTGGAATTGCTTGCAGGTCCTCAGAATTTGTTCCTTGGTATCTTCTGCTGTGTGTGTATATCTCCATCCCTCTGTCCATTTCTCTTTCCGTTTTGTTTCTCTTTCCCACTCTTTCTTTGTGTTTCTGCCTATCTCTGCTGTGTCTGCCTCCTCTGTCTTTCTGTAGGATTCTTTCCTCCATAGCATGTCCTTATACGTCTACACTTTTGGGCACGGGCTCCACTGCATTTCCTCCCACCTGGTGAATTCTCTCATCTTTCCCACATCCGCTCATGTGTTGATGTGGGAAAGTGCCTCAGGGTTTGGTGCCCTCCTATGTGTCCCACATCACCCAGTGTCTTCCTGCTCCAGCACAATGTTCCCCATCCTTTATTGGACCTGCCTCTTCCTAACAGAGTCTGCTCCTCACTAGACCTCTACTTCTTCAAGACGTACCACATCCCATTTGTAGTATACTTCTCCCAGGGCAGAGACTAGTGCACAAGAGGTATCTAAGAATGTTGCAGAGAAAAAGGAGTGGAGAAGAAAGGAGAGAGGAGAAGAGGAAGGGAGGAGGGAGGACTAGGGAGGCTATCTGATGGGCAAAGGAAGAATTGAAAATTATATCTAGAAATTCAAATTTTTAAAAATATCTTTGATAAAAAACTATCGTAAAGTTTACTAACACCTTTTGAATAAAAATCTTAAAAACTTAAGGCATTTGATATCAGAATATTCTCATGCAAATTCTAAAATGTACCTATCCGATTAGAAGATGTTTATCAGTAACTTGGAGGGAAAACTAAACAGTTTTCAGTATTTTTGAGCCATTTTCCTTTACATCTTTACTTATATGGTCTAGACATTTGCTCTCCTAGTTGTTTTGGAGTTTTCCTAATGAAATACAGATTTTTTTTCCTTTGCTATTCAGATCTACCCTCTCTTCTATAATGTTGTAACGTTCCAATTATAAAATTACATGTTTATTGGGGAGCTTTAGAAACTAAAGAAATATATAAAGAGTAAAGCCCTACCTGATCGTTCAGAGATGTTTCAATTATATGTTTTTCCCCCTCTCTTCTTATTATTTTTTATGAGAAAATTTCAATAGAGCTATATTTTCAATTTCATATTTTATTGTTTTTTTCTCCACAAAGCATAACATAAACTTTCCCCAAGTCATTAAAATTCCTCAAGGAATTTTAATGGAAATTTTAATGGAATTTTAAAGGAAATTTTAAATTTGTTTGAGATGTTTAATAATATCAGCAAATCTTAATCTGCTTAACAATTCCCTCATTTTGGGACATTTATGTTCCATTTTCTTTGACAGAAACAACCAAAAACTAAACGAGCAGTGAGCCTTGATGTGGAGTGAAGGTACCTCACATGTCAGAGACTATTTTAGTTATACCAGCCCTCTTCACTGTGGCTACATTATATGGGCTTCTTTTAATTTTTAAAAATTCAGCATACTACCCAGAAACTGAAAGCCACTTTAGTAAGTTATGAGACTTAGAAGAAGAAAATGTTATTTATCTTTGTTTATTCATTTATCAAGGTCATGAGAACTCAGACAGTTAATATTAGAGAACCTAGTGGAGGCAGACATCTTTTCCACTGGAGTGATTTTGAAGCTCCTAGGATAACTATAATATTCTAGAATTTGTTTAAACACACATATATGCATGTTTGTGTGTGCAGATGTTAAGAAGGTAAGAAATAATTATTTCATTTAAGATGTTTTAAATAGAGTTACTCAAAGCCCATAATAAAATAATAAGTGATGATGGTCAAACAAATGTACTGTTTAAAGTAAATTTTAATCCTCAAAGATCATCAGAAAAAGGAAATTATAAAAGCACTTATGCCTTGAAAACAGCTACAAGAAAAAATTGGGTATTTTCCAAGATCTACAATGGTTTGCAATATTACAATTTATTTTTTATCCTGCTTAACTTCAGGAAAAATTCATTAGGCCTTATATACACTTTCTAAAACTTGTATGATGATTCTCATTTCATCATTATCATGAAAAAAATAGCCCCCCGAGAAGAGAAGGTATCCCTTCTAATCTTGCCGAAAACGATTTTTTTTGTACTGAGAATCGTACTCATGACTTTGCACTGACCAGGCAGGAGCCTCTTTCCAAATGTTTGCATGAAACTGTATTCATTTCAGGGTTCTGCATGCAGCTTAGCTGTAAAACGCCCTTTATCTATCTCCATGTCAGATGGTGGCTTCCTTTCCTTATTTGCCTTAGGTCCAATTCATTGGAACATGGTATGATATATACACGTTCCTCCTTCAGTCACACCTTGACTTTATTTTTAAAGATTATGCTCCTAGAGCACACTAATTTGCCTCTCTAGTGTCATGGCTACTTCTAGAAAAAACCAGCTATGAGGCATGAATGCTATGTGAGGTTTTCTTTGGATGAGGTACAACACTGCAAACCTTGAATATTCCCAACGTGTCAAAGAGGACCTCCGGTCTCAGTGCTGCTGTGAAATCATTGTACAAGACATTTCAAGGATTGCCTTCTTATACCTTTTTGACTAAGAGACTCCTGAAGATTGTTTCCATAAAATGACAAGCATAAATGCAAAGATCATTCCAACCGTCAAATACTAACCAGATTTTAAAATGGTACAGTGTACACTTTCCGTTAACCTTTTAGCTTTGCTATTTTCATCTTCTACATGCATGGGGGAAAATCAGATGGATGCTTATATGTTTCATATTTATTTTTCTGGTCCATATAATTTTAAAAGTCATTTTCTTACTAAAAACAAATTATTCTAATAGAGTTCTGAGCAGGAAGAGAGATCAAGATGAAGAGTCATACCTCTGAGGTAAGAGACACAGCTGCTCTTCCCATGATTTGTTTGAGGATGAGCTCAATTAATGGGAAACAAATGATTTATAACCCACGAGTTCACATGCGCGAGGCATTACTCTGAGTTAGTAATTGGATTTAGGGCCTGTATGGCTGACAGCTGACGTGCTGTACCTGTGAGCGTCTTTCCTATACTGTGAATACTCAGGGTCGTTGTTAGCAGGGTAGCAGGGCCAGCCATATCACAGTCAGTCACTACAGTCTCTTCCTGATTTATCAAAGAATGTATTTTTCCTTTCCTTGACTTCCATATGTTTTCCATAGCTATAATTTCCACTAGAAGATTGGGAGTGGTTAACACTTTCTTATACTTTTTGAATCGAGTGTTTCCCATAGCTGAGAGTAAATAGTTTAGCCCAGTGCCACTCAGCACTTATTAGAGCACTGGGATCTAAATTCATCCAGCTGTGGCATTCAAGAGCTTGTGATGAGTCGAGTGCTGCCTACGGCAAGTGACAGACAATCAACACAGCCTAAACTGGTGACAAGGCAAGGAGAACAAGCCATCTTTCCAAAGCAAAATCAAGTTTCCTGGACTTCCACAGGAGGAAGTAACCATGTGTTAAACTTTGAGAAGTGAAATAATTACTCAAGGATGAAGTAACTGCAGTAATTATTCTTAAACACAAGAATTTCTTAATCAGATTAATCATATTTAACACTTATTAAGGCCATGGAGAATTACATGGGATTTACAAAATACATAATCACTGAGTCATTTACATTTGAGTGGCACAACACAGCCAAAATATTTTTAAGAAAGACACATTTAAATCTGAATAGTGAGGATGTTTTGTAGGTCTGAAGGGAAAAAGCATTGGTTTATTGTTTTCTGGGAGTGAAGAGGTTTTATTCTCTTTGTTTTTAGACTTGTAATTTGCTTCTTGATGGTCCACCATTCTGCTCAGAACAGTGGGAACAGATTTTCCTGAAGAGGCTTCAAGGAGTGGGTTAAACAAAATAACAAGTTATTGAAGTTTTACCGAAAAACGTTGCCATGCTCCCAGCCTCTTACATTGGATTCTATGATCTCTGGATTGACTCTGTATTTTTACCAGGATAAAACCTTGTAGTTTGTTCTGATGGGAGAACTGCTCCACCCTCACGCAGAAATTCATCAGTCATCAACTGTGCCAAACACCAAAGATGTTAGCAAGGCACCTACCTCTAACTTGGACATGAAATGTTGCAGGATACACCACAGTTCACTTTCAGGCTGTAGTAGCAAGTTCTGTAAAACTTACGGCTTGCAAAGCTAGAGACATTCATTTATAAAGACAGGAAACAGTATTTGTGATAGAGGAGCTCCGAAATGTGTGCTCCTCTTCACTGGCATTCTCTCCCGTGCTATGCTGTACTGAACATGTGCAAGAACTATTCTGAGTTTTCCGGAAGTGAAACAACTTTATGGTAATCATATGCAAAATGTTTCTCAAGTTTTTTTGCAGTTTACTTTTTTATGAGTCTGTTAAAAAATTTAAGAGAAGCTTTGTTGACACTTTATATGCTTATTTTTCTTTCAAAAGAAAATTGGAGGATTTTTAAATTTTCATATCTAAGATGATAAAAGGTGAAATAGCATCATAATTCTTATCTTGTTCAATTTGATATTTGGTTGTTTTATTTTCTTTTGATGAGTTTTATTCCTCTTTAGACTTGCACAAGTCATTAAAATAAAAGGTTTTTTTTTTCATTTTTTTCTGTTTTGAGGAATCTGGATGGAAAGAATCTAAGTAGAAACCGGATCAAAAGATTGAAATTTATAAAATACAATCTCTAAAAAATAATAAATACTATAAATATTTTAAGTATTATTATTTCAATGTTTAACTACCCCCAAAAAATATTTTGGTGAATATTTAGTCCTCTGAGAAGAACTGAAGAAATGAACATATTGTCATTAAGTATATTTGGATATTACATATTGTTTCCCTCCCAGTTTATGTTTGAATAGTTAAGTTATTGTGTTTATGAAATGGATATTTTTAAAGTAAATATCCTCACAATGAATGAATTTATTTTGTGTCACAAAAGTATAACAAAAGCTTTTTAAAAGAATGTAGAGTATATAGTTATAGCCATTTATTACTTTATATAATGCTTTATTCATCCAATGACTCTAAAACATTTATAGTTCACCAAGTAGTTCACTGAACAGCATACTTCTTTGGCCATCTGAATATCCATGGAATAGAAAAGAGATGATTCATTAGATTTAACACAAGTATTAGTTTTTAAGCTAAATATTGGTTGCAACTCCATCTTCTACTAAAGGTGAAAAAATGATCTCTTAGCAGCAAATATTTCCACTGATTTGTCATGCTTACTTAACTCACATTTACTGAGTACCTACTGTGTGTAAGCACTCTCAGGCATTGTGCACATGTGCCATGGTGTGGCAAAAGATAAACATACAGAATAAATGCACTGAAGTTTTCCTTTTATTTATTTGCTACTGTATTTAAGATGTAAGAATCAGAAAGTGATTGAAAGAGGCTGATAAGTTCCTTCTACACAAGCAAGTATGTAGCAGTTGTGGGAGGGGGAGATGGAATAGTGGCATTTTCCAAAATAGCATTTGGTATTACAGATTGATGCATGAAAAATAAAAACAAGGATAAAGTATTGAGTCAACAAATTATTATTACTATTATAGCTATTTTTATGAGTTGATCTTGCTCTGCCTTTGGATTAGGCCACAAATTTCAGTCACTCATTAGCATTCCTTCTTTGAAATGACTTTACTATGGTTGTATATTAATTTGATGTCTATGAGTTGCCTGAAATAGAAGATTGACTTGACCTGTGGCTGGTGCCAGAGAGATTGCATCCTGTGTCACATCAGCAAATTAACACTGACTTTAACCCTTATATGGTAAAGCCTAGCACGGGCAAAACAACATCATCATTATTTTTCTAACTTCTAGCACTTCATTAACTATGGCACCACGTAGGGGTTATATAACTGTGAGCATGACTTAGTAAAGTTTATAAACATAACAGAGAACCTTCTCACGGGTGTCCTAGTCCAGGCTGCATGCATTACATTTTGGGGTCAACTAAAGTTCCTGCTCCAGACAGCTCACCCTTCAGCTGCAAGGGGAGGTAACTGCCCACATTAGCTGTCCCAGCACTAACCCTCTTGATCAAACTTAGCAGCCTTACGCTCCAGCCAGATGTCACCAGAAAAAGATTGATTACCTCTTAATAATGTTTCTTGTAAGTTTCACCGATCTGGGTCTTTTTTCAGTCCCAGAGTTCTTAGCACTTGACCCTCACAATGTGGCATTCCTTGAGGCTCTGGTCAAACAAGACCGTGGAGTCCATGGGAGAACCGAATGCAGTCAGAAGTGCAAGTAAGCATTGAGGACTCTTAAGTCTGCCGCACTCAGGTGAATCTAAGCAATCACAACCACCATCCACAGCTCTATGAGCCTTGTTTCTGCACTAGAAACTTCCTCCGAGTGCATCAATGGAGCTGTACACTGAATGGAGAGAAGTCTTGCAGAGGGGCCATGGGGAGAGTGGTGCCTACCATATAAACATTTTCGGGCACAGAATGTAAGGCCACAGGAAGTAGAGGCTACAAGAGAACTCTTATTAGAGATCATCCATATTAGGGCCTTGATGTGAGAAATCTGTATCCCAAACACAAGTATTACCAATAATGTTTCAGCATTGTTGTCAAATTGTCCTAAGATACCACACATCAAAGTGTCCTGGATGCACGTGACACGTGTGTGTGCCCTGATAGAAATAACACTGCACTCCACCCCACCCCTTAAGAAGTACACTGACGGGCTAGTAGCCAGCCCATGCACTACTCTATAGGGTAATTACTTCACACTGGGCTGTTAAACTTTGTCATTATATTTCATGACTAGGTTATTGAAAGGCATTATTTGAACCATAATAGGTTCAAATGACCATAACAATGATTTGTGCCTTATATAATGTCACTGGTTTCCCTCCTTATTCTTTTTCAATTTTTGGATCATTAAAAGTGTTTTGTTTTGTTTTTAAAGATTGTGTTTTTTTCAGAGCAGTTTCTATTTCACAGCAAAATTGAATCGAAGATGCAGAGATTTCCCTGTATTCCTCTCATCCCATATATACATACACATAGTGAGTCTGCATTACTAGCATCTTCTCCCAGCATCTTCAATTTTTACCACAGTTGAGAAACCTATACTGACTCACTACGATTACAAACATGCCCTACCATATCCGAGTTTTAGTCTGACTTTATATACCATTTTTAAACAAACATGCAAGGTAGTCTCTATTTTATTTATTTATTTATTTTTGCAAAACAGTCTCTTTACCTCTCAGCACAAGTCCAGCTGGGTTGCTAGTAGCCACGCTTGATTACAGGAAGTTGGAGTTTTCCTTGCCAGTAGCTACCCAGCTTTCGAGTGTGGACTTTCTTTACTAAATACTCAGCCTCTGAGATTCTTCAAGGAGACAACTTCCAAAAAAGAGTGCGGGATCTTGAGAGGAAGGGAACTGTGTGGTAGTCATACTGGAGTTTGAATCCAGGATACAGCATTTAATTGTTGAGTGCTCTGAGCAAGTTTCGTAACCACTCATGCTGCAATTTACTAATCCATAAAATGCAGGGCATAGAAATCACTTAAGGGCTTGGTGAGTTAACGCATGTCTAATACTCAGTAATGACTGGCGTGTAGTAAGTGTTTAATAAATAGTAATGAAGATTATGAGGGACATTTCTGTGGTAAAGGACATACCTTTCCTTTAATACTTACAAATGATGTTTAGATTTGTGTTTACTTTCCTTTTTTTCTTTCTTCCTGTCTTTCTTTTAACAACCAAAATAGCTTTGCTAACCGACCCTTATAGCCTGCTTGCGGTCTCTTTCATGGGAAATTTCTGCAGTTCAAGAACTCGTAGTTCAGTTGTAATTTAAGGAATGACTTTTGGTCATGGATACTTCATCTGCTAGTTCTTCCTTCTGTCGCTGCTGTAGATTAGAAGAAACAACAACCACATTAAAGAAATAGTCTACGGCTTTTATCTTCATGTCTACCTAGACCATCTTGGGAAACTAAGTTACCTTTTCTCAAGATGGTACAGATACATGAAAATTTTCCTTCTGATAATTGGCATCCTAGCTACAGTCCAAGCTAGTAGTTTATAACAAAATAAAAATTGCAGTTAGAATGCAACTTTCTTACGCACAGGAACAAGGCCTGTGTTGTAGCACAGGCGGCTCAGTACACAGGAGGAAGCCCTCCTAGACTAAAACTCTGGAAGTAGCTGGGAAGTTCGACTTACACAGCTGCTACGGACCCGTTTCAGTGAGGAGCAGCGCTGAAAGCTTTCTGTGAATATTTCATGCAAATAAAGGAGTCCAGATCCCTCCCTTCCCATCCTAGCCATTCCAGGATGTCCTGTCCCTTCTTTTAAAAGTGGATTGAGCCAGAAGGGGCACCACCCGTCTGTCTGACTGCACTCACGTTGGACTGGAGAAGGAAGGTTTGATAGCCAGGAAAGACACTGATAGAATGCCCAAAATAAGCAGAGAAAAAAACACTTAGAGACAGACAAACAAGAAAAAAATATCAGCAAGAATGCCTGTAAATACAGGGTGTAAAAGCATATCCTCAGTTACTTTCTTCTCATAAAGCTTTAAGTGACAGAACTTGGATGAAGCCATGACATCCAAGTGCAACCCACTCAACATGAAAACAAACAGCTTTTGCTTTTAACCTATATCATGATCTAAAATGCCACAAGTCATCACACAGTGAAGCAGTGAGGGCTGTGAGTTTAACACATTTGCTTATCCTTTCCCTGAACAAGTACTTCAGAGCATCTCTTTTCTGCAGCCCATGAAGAGGGGTCCCAGTACACACTGATGGTGAAAATGCTCACACTTCTGGCCTTTGCAGAACTTGGAGTTCAGGAGTCATACCAAAACCATTAGCAAACAAGGGAACTTAAATGATGCACATATAGGTGGTGATAAATGCTGTTAAAAAGGTGAGTTGGTTTGATGACTGTCTGGGCAATATCCTTAGATCAAGCCCCCTGAGTGGAGCCCCATCAACCTGGGACTACAAGGTAACAGCAATCCCTGGGAAGATCCAGGAAGCAGAGGTCTTGGTAGAGGAAAAACCAAGCACAATCAAGCACAACCACCATGACGCAAGGCTGGACACAAGGCTCAGTGTGCAAACCTAAAATATTCTGCCAGAGTAGCCTCTGCATCTAAACTCTGCCCCTTATCATAAGAGCAAGTAAGTTTGGGACAGTGAACCTTATATCATTAGAAAGGGGAGCTGGAGAGGCATCCTCTCAGGGTTGATTGGGCTTCTCCACTTCCCAGATCAATGTATTTTCTTTATTTTAAAGAGAATAAAACAAAAGAGAACAGAACTAAGCAAATTCGAAGAGAACAATGCAAGTAACACTGCACTTCACAAGACAACCAGCTATTAACAGTAGCTAACATAAAGTCTCTTTTCTTTGAAATAGTTGAGCATACCTTCACATACAATTAGATCAAGCATAACAAAATAGTATAAAACCATTCAAGAGAATAAAAGTATTACAGGACATTCAAAACCAAATAACAAAAAATGAACAATAGCTACTATAATATCTCATTTCTCTTAAAAAATTTGTTTATGCTATCACACATATTAAAATCCAATAAAACACAACATGATAGAACCAATGGAAACAGAAGAACAAAAGCATGAAAGGACTTCAAAGAAAGATGATATTAAATCCGCAATGGCTGCCATAATGTCTTGTTTTATTCAAAATAGCTGTTCATACCATCACACACAATAAAATCAAACAAAACAGAGTAAAACCATTCCATCCAGTGAATGAAAACATTATAAGACTTCAAAGCTATATAATGGGGAATCATGACTACCATAAAATCTTATGTACTCTTACCATTTCTTACACTAGGGAGACTATACTATATTTATACATGTGAGTTTGATTTATTTCACTTGTGAGTATGGTCTTCAGTTGCATCCAATTATTTATAAATATCTCAATGTGACCATTCTTTATAGCTGAGTAGTGCTCCATTGCATAAAAAGACAACTCTTTTATCCATTTCTCAGTTGATGGGCACTTAGGTTGTTTCCAAGATCTGGCTATTACAAATTGTGCTGCTATAAACATGGGTGCGCATATATCACTGGGGTATGATGTTTTCAGTTCTTCTGGGAATATGCCTAGAAGTGGAATAGCTGGGTCAAATGGGACTTCCAATCCCAGCTTTTTGAGGAATCTCCAGACTGACCTCCACAGTGGTGGCACCAGTCTACACTCCCACCAACAGTGCAGAAGAGTTCCTTTTTTCCCACAGCTTCTCCAGCATTTGTTGTTGGTAGTTTTCTTTATCCTGGCCATTCTTTCTGGAGTAAGATGGAATCTCACTGTGATTTTAATTTGCATTTCTCTAATGACCAAAGATGCTGAACGTTTTTTCATGTATTTATTTGCCATTTGTATTTCTTTATCTAACTGTGTATTCATCTCAAATGCCCATTTTTGGACAGGGTTTTTGATTTTCAGGGGTCTCCTGATTTTTTAAAAATTCTTTATATGTTCTAAACAGAAGTCCTTTTTCTGAGGGACAGTTCACTAAGATTTTTTCCCAATTTTTGGGTTTTCTTTTCACTATGCTGGAGATTTCTTTCAACATGCAGTAACTCCTTAATAAGACATGATCCCAGTTATTGATTCTTGGAAGTATTTCCCGTGCAGTTTGATTCTTGTTCATGAATTCTCTACCTACCCCTATGTCCTCAAGACTTTACCTACTTTGTCTTCCAACAGATTTAGTATTTCTGCTTTAATATTTAGATCTTTGATCCATTTAGAATTTAGTTTAGTGCATGGTGATAGGCATGGGTCTAGGTTTAGTTTTCAGCATATGGAGAGCAAATTTTTTCAGCACCATTTATTAAAGGAGTGTCATTCTTCCAGCGAGCATGTTTGGCCCCTTTATCAAAGATAAGGTGAGCTTTGTGGTTGTAGTTGTAGTTGTACCTTCTAATCTATTCCATTGATCTTCAGATCTGTTTTTATTCCAGTACCACAATGATTTTATTACAGTAGCTTTGTGGTATAACTTCAACTCAGGGATTGTGATGCCTCCTGCCTCGCCTTTGCTGCTTAGAATTGCCTTTGCTATTCCTGGTCTCTTCTGGTTCCACATGAATTTTAGGAGTGATTTCTCTAGATCTATGAGGTATGCTAGTGATATTTTGATTGGGATTGCATTGAATCTGTATAACAATTTTGGGAGAATGGCCATTTTCATAATATTTATTCTTCCTATCTATGAACAAGGGATGTCTTTCCATTTTCTAAGGTCCTCTTCAATTTCTTCTTCCAGTGTATTATAGTTTTCCTTGAATAGATCTTTTACTTCTATCATTAGATTCCTTGCTAAGTATTTCATTTTTTTGGATGCTATTGTGAAAGGTATGGCTTCTCTTATTTCACTCTCAGTGATTTTGTTGTTAGTGTATAGAAATGCTATTGACTTTTCAGTGTTGACTTTGTATCCAGCTACATTACTGAATTTATTTATTATATCTATGAGTCTTTCAAAGGAGTTTTGGAGGTCTTCTATGTAGAGTATCATGTCATTTGCAAATAATTATAATTTAACTTCCTCATTTCCTATCCTTACTCCTTTTATTTCTCTCTCTTGTCTAATTGCTTTGGCTAATATTTTCAGCACTATGTTAAATAGGAGTGGAGATAATGGACATCCTTGTCTTGTGCCTGATTTTTAAGGTAAAAGCTTTCAGGTTTTGGCCATTTAATATGATGCTGGCTGTTGGTTTGTCACAGATGGCCTTTATCATATTGAGGTAAAGACCATGTATTCCAATTCTCTGTAAGGTTCTTATCATGAGTAAGTGTTGGACCTTATCAAAAGCTTTTTCTGCATCTATAGAGATGATCATGTGGTTCTTACTTTTGGTTCTATTGATATGGTGGATTATATTTATTGATTTACGTATGTTGAGCCATCCCTGCATTCCTGTAATGAATTCCACTTGGCTGTGGTGTATAATCTTCTTGATGAGTTGCTGCATTCTGTTTGGCAATATGTTACTGAGAATTTTTGCATCTATGTTCATTAGTGAGATTGGCCTTCAGTTCTTTTTTTTAGTTGGGCCTTTCTCAGGTTTTGGTACTAGATTAATATTTGCTTCCAGGAATGAGTTAGGAAAAATTGCTACCCTTTCAATATGATTGAAGAGTTTGCGGAGTGTCAACATTAAGTCTTCTTTGTATTTCTTGTAGAATTTCACAGTGAATCCACCTGGGCCTGGGCTCTTCTTTGTTGGTAAGGATTTAATTACATTTTCAATCTCATTAATAGAAATTGGGTTATTCAGTAGTTTTGTATCTTCCTAATCCCAGCTTTGGTATTTCATATGTTTCTAGGAATCTGTCCATTTCTTCTGTGTTATCAAAACACTGAAAGTAGAGGTTTTTGAAATAGGTGTCGATGATCTTCTGTATTTCCACAGAGTCTGCAGTGATTTTACCTTTTTCATTCCTTATTGCATGAATTTGAGTTTTTCCTTTCCTTTTTAAAATAAGGTTGGCCAGGGGCTTATTAATTTTATGTAGTCTTTCAAAGAATCAACTCTTTGATTCATTGATTCTTTGTATTGTTTTCTTAGTCTCTATTGCACTGATTTCTGCTCTGATCATTATAATTTTCTCCCTTTTTTGGCTTTGGGCTTGACATGCTCTTCTTTTTCTAGATGTTTGAGGTGTAGCCGTAGGTTGTTTATTTGTGTTTGTTCTGTTTTCCTGATGTGGTAATTCACTGCAATAAATTTTCCTCTGAGGACTGCTTTCATTGCATCCCATAGATTCCAGTAAGTTGTATTTGTATTTTTGTTTGCTTGTAAATATTGTTTAATTTCTTCTTTAATTTCCTCTGTGACCCACTGACTGCTCAAGAGTGTACTACTCAATTTCCATGTGTTTGTGGGTTTTTTGCAGTTTCTTTTATCATTAATTTCTAGTTTCATGATGCTATGATCCAGTAACATGCATGGGATAATTTCAATTCTTTTGCATTTACTTAAGGATGTTCTCTGGGCTATTATATGGTCTATTTTAGAGAATGTCCAATGTACTGCTGAGAAGAATGCGTATTCTGATGTTGTTGGGTGGAACACTTTGTACACATTTGTTCATAGTTGTGATTCAGTTTTCTTATTTCTTTGCTGATTTTCTGTCTGGTTGATCTATCCCTTTGTGTCAATGGCATGTTAAGGTCTCCTGTTATAATTGTGTTATTGCTTATTTGATTTTTCATTTCTGTTAATACTTGTTTTATATAGCTGGGTGCTCCCAAATTTGGTGCACATATATTTAAGATTGTTATCTCTTCGTCTTGAAGTTTCCCCCTAACTAGTATCTAATGACCTTCTTTATCACTTTGGATCATTCTTGGTTTGAAGTTCACATTGTCTACAAACAGAAATGCTACCTCTGCTTTTTGGGTGGTTTCCTATTGCATGAAGTATTGTTTTGCATGCTTTTACTTTCAGTCTATGGGTTTCCTTTTGGGTTAAATGGGTTTCTTGTAGACAGCATATGGTTGGATGTTGTTTCTTGATCCATTCTGCCAGTCTGTTTCTTTTAATTGGTGAATTGAGGCCAATTACATTAATGGTTATAACTGTTATATATTGATTTATTTTTGACATGTCATCTTTCTGCTGTTGCTTCTTTACCTTCCCACTCTGTTTAATTGTCTGCCTTTCTTAGTGGTTTTTTCCTATGTCTGTCTAGAATGTCCTTCAGTATTCTTTGCAGTGTTGGTTTGGTGATCAACAAGTTCTTCAGCTGTTCTTTGTTGTGGAAGTATCTTATTTCTCCATCCATTTTGAAGGACAGTTTTGCAGGGTACATCAGTCTGGGTTGGAAGTTGTTTTCCTTTAGAAGCTGAAATACTTTACTTCAGTCTCTTCTTGACTCCATTGTTTGTGTTGAGAAGTCTGCTGTGATTTTGATAGTTTTTCCTTTATAGTTGATCTGTCTTTTCTCTCTAACAGCTTTTAATATTCTGTTCTTATGTTGGATTTCTGGAATGTTGATTATTATATGTCTGGGTGTAGTTTTATTTTGGTTATGGCTATTTGGAGTTCTATATGCTTCACTGATCCATATGTCAGTTTCCATTCTAATGTTTGCAAAATTTTCAGCTATTACTTCTGTAAATATCCTCTTGATATCATTTTGGCTGTCCCCTTCTTTTTCATTTATTCCTATTAATATTATGTTATTTTTCTTTGCATCATCTTGCAGCTGTTGGATTGTTATTTCCTGATTCCTTGTTATTTTTAAAAGATCTTTCCTTTCCGGCTCACTAGCTACTATCTTGTCTTTGAGGTCTTAAATTCTGTCTTCACTTTCATTGAGGCGGTTTTGCCCACTTTAAATGGAAGTTTTGATTTCCTTTCTATCTCTTTGAATCTGCTTCATGCATTCTGTTTGTTTCTTATATTGTTCATTCAGGGTTTCTATCTTTTTGCATTGTTCCTCTAATTTTTTAACTGTCTTTTTTAGATGTGTTCAGCATTTCTTTCATTACATTTATCATTTCTTCTTTTACCTGGGAGATTATTTCTGATTTAAATTCTTTTATAGCTTCCTGGAGTTGTTTCTTTATTTCAGTTGATATCATTTCAGGTATTTCAGGTATATGGTGTATATTTTCTTTTATGTACATGTCTCATAGGCTTGCTTGGGTTGGGCTGGAGGTTTGAGATTGCATTTTGGTCTTTCATTTTGTCATTTTCCTGTATTTCTGGGTTTTGAGCAATGTTACAAAGCTTCCCCAGGGGGGCGGGTTGGAAATCATCTTGTGCACCCTCAGGTCCTGGGGCTCAATGGAGGTGGCTAGGCATGGTCCAGTCAGGTCTTTCCATGTCTCCTCTGGTGGCTCAGGAAGCTGGACGGGGTCCTAACTGCTGGGAGGGATGATCTAAAGCTCTCCAGGACTGAGCACAAGTAGGCTGGAACTCAGCTCAGTGCCCTCAGCTCCCCGGATTGAAAGAATGTTGCTAGTCATGGTCCAGTCAAGCCCATGGGACCTCCTGTGCCTCCTCATGTGTTTCAAGAAGCTGGGAGGAGTCCTAACCACTGGGAGCAATGGTCCAAATCTCTCCCCAGGGAGTGCAAGCATGCTGGAAATCACCTCATGCACACTCAGCTCCTGGGGCTCAATGGAGGTAGTTAGGCATAGCCCAGTCAGGCCAGGGGGGCCTCCCATGCCTCCTCCAGTGTTTCAGAAAGCTGGGTCCAGATCTCTGTATTTAGTTAATGACTTATCCTCTCTGTTCTTCCATCTCTCCTCTGTAAAATGGGTAATAAAACCAGGTTTATTCAATTTCTGTGAGGACTACATAATACTAAAAATAAACATGTAGATTAGGATCTATCACATGGGTGACATACAAACAATAAGCTTTCAGTATCCATATTCATATTCTTATTATAATTATGTTTATTATTATGAAAGCTCACTGACCTTAGAAGATTAAAATGTAGATAATATTAATAATAAAACCTACATCATAGAGTTCAGTTGAGGATTTTTTGAGATTGTATATGGTCGATCCCTAGCAGAGGTGATCTATACTTAACAGTCTGGTAGCTATGATGACTGGGTTTATTAATAGTACTATTGGCTATAAATTACAATTAGTGTCAAATCTACATGTTTTCTAAGTTTATGGAACTTAAATTAGTCCTAAAGTATTGAAACAGTCCAAGAATTGAACTTTAGCAAACATTTCATTTGGTGCAAGTCCATGTTCTATCCCTAAAAATGCATATTTGCTGCATTTTGGGATTTCATATCTTTCACTGGGCCTTCTTGACCATCACCTATAATAGGCACAAAGTCGCTAATGCCTTTGCCATGCATGAACCTAGATGTTCAGTTCAAGTGTGCCTGCTGTTTTTCATGGCACTGTATTAATGCCCTGTCCTTTTGGCTTTATGAGGGAACAGAAAGAACACAGACAGAGTTAGCATGGCCTATCTCCAAGTGTCTTAAAATCTCCATTTCCAGCATTTACCATGAATAAAGGAGCAAAAAGCTCAAGGGTGCAGAGTAACACACTGAGAGTTTTATCACCATTAGTTGACCATTTTTATAAGAGAGTCAGTAAGGTTTGGAAATAACTTTAAAGAAAAGGAGTAAAAGGAGAGAACAAAAGGGGAAGAAAAGGAAGGAAGGAAAGAAGGAAGGAAAGGAGGAAGGAAAGAAGGAAGGAAGGAAGGAAGAAAGGAAGGAAGGAAGGAAGGAAGAAGAAGGTTAATTAAGGTAAATAGAACAGAGATAAACACACAATACTAGGTCATAGCCTTGTTTAGAGAGGGTTATAGAAATTATAAGACTACAAGGCCTCTTGTGTGAGAATTAGATAGAAACTAGCTCTCAAACTCAATTGCAATGCTGTAGTGGTGTAACGACACGAAATATAGTACTTTCACCACTTTAGTCTTCATTCTATTTCTATTTCTATTTGATTTGATTTTCCCAAGAGTCTGTTTATAAGCAGCCTTAAGGCTTGATGCCTACAATACAAAACAAACACAAATGTATATGTATGCATAGGAGTGTTATGAGTGTGTGCAATTTGTCAATTTAGTGAAAATTCACTTTTGGATTGTGATAGTTTTAAGTAACAAACAACTAAACAGGATTTTGTTATTTCCCAACTTTTTGTGTATATTTGATGAAGGAAGTTATTTCCTTCCCCTTAGAATGATATGGGGAGACACAAAAGTCAAGGTTGGAGTCTTGGTTTCTAAGGAGTAGATTCTTTACAGCTGAATCCTTGCATACACTTCAGGATTTATGACATTTCAAGATTATCAATATTTGAAAATATGTTTTCTTCGTCACTTTAATGACACTGTTGGTCCTAAAATATACTTCTTGGCTGTTTTTTCTCTTCAACAAAGCAAGGAGAATCCTACGATTTCTCTCTATGAAGCTTATACACTCATTGTCTCATCAGCGTAAAGAAGGGAGCTCTGGAATTAGGATTAGAAAAGCCAGAAGCTTCAGCTGACTAAACCTACAATGACACCTTGGACAATTTGCATAAATATTCAAATACTCATTTCCCTCTTTCAAATATGAGAAAGCTCGATTATTGGATGTCTCACCTTACTTCCATCCATTTGTTATCAATCCTTTGATTTCTCTCATTTTTGCCCTGAAATTTGATGAAATACATATTTTTAAGTATAATACTAAACAGAGGCCAATATTCATGAATGGAAGGAATTAGTAAATGCAAATGTTTTTGAAATAGACAACATTGTTTTACTGAGCATAAATCAATCCCAACCTCAATGGTCTAGTAATTTCTGACTATGTATATGTGTGTAGGTGCTTGTGTGTGTGTGTGTGTGTGTGTGTGTGTGTGTACAAGGTACACTTATTTTAAGCAACATTCCAATCAAGTGTGGAATGATTTTAGGGCATAATTCCCTTAAAGTAAGTCTAGGGCGGGGATATTGAAAACTTCATCAACTTTTACCATCTTTGTATGCTTGGAAGGATATCTGTACATCACACTTTGTCAAAAAAAACTATAGTTTTGAGTTGATTTTTTTATTTGTCTTCTTGCTACTCCACTAGAATTACAGTTATCCTTTGTCATTGGAAGTGAAAAGCTCTCAGAATAAAAGCAAAATTATTTCCTTATACTAAGCTCAGACCAGGAGAGTCTTCATATTTTTCCCCCTTAAGCATAACAGCTACTATGATGTTTACCCACCACTTTTTAACCCTCTTGCTGCTGGGGCAAGGGGTGCTATTTAATTAGTGTGCCACTGAGTTCAGTTAGTAAGAAATGTGCACAAGTGGCAACAGCTGAACAATATTCTTTGTCACTGCAGTGGGAAGCCGAGCCTGTCTTCAGAGCATTCTTTTCATACTTTGTAGTTCTAAAAGTAGCCAGTTAATTAGATTCCATGGTTACTGCTATTGTAATATCTACTTATTTGAAGTGCTAAGATAATCATCAATTGTACACTCTTGACTACACTATTAATGGCTTTAATACCCACATTGTGTTTACATTTTGCATTGTAGCAAACACTTAGCCATTGTGGTTTTTTTATGCGTAGTATTTCAGTGAAGTCTGTCTCAGTGTAATGCCCTTGCCATTTCATTCTGCAGTAGTAAGTGTTGTTTTTCTAGCGAGGTCTTGAAATGTGGGGCATTATGTATGAGTTATGCTAATTTGTTAGGGCAATGAATACATTAATTTCATTAGTAAATGGCCTCAAAGCAATAATTACCAGTGTAGGTGTGTCAAAAGCGATCATGTTCAGTTTTGCCAGTTAATTATTAAGATTTTCTTCTGAGGGGCCCAGATTTGACATCCAGCTCTAATTTAGCCATAAATAAAACCCTGAATTACTAGGGATGAAGAAATAAAGCTAAGAACTTGTTTCATACTTACATACTTCCACTTTTTGTCTCATTGTGACTGCAAATAAAATGTCATAATAATTAGTATCAGTAACATAAAGTTTCAGTATCCCTCAAAATTATTAAAAATAGCAATTTTGCTTCCTCAACATCCTTCTTTGCCATTTCTAGCTGGATTTTAAATTGTCTACAAAACAGTATGGAACTTGCTAAGACGAATTCCACTTAGGACTATTGTCCACAGTTTCTCTTTAAACTAAAACTCTATTTTTTTCAAAGAAGTGGAATTTTCCTCTAATGGATTAATTGGCTCCATGAGCCTGCTACATTGTTGTACTACTTGAACCATTTGCTGTTAAGCAGTAATAGTAGAATTTATATTCCAGTATTAGGTTCCACAAAAAAATGCGACATTTGTTTTATAATCATACACCTGTTGGAACCATTTAATGCACCTCCATTTGTGAAAATTATGTGTGATGTTGTTTAAATCTGAGCAATCGCTGGGCTGTTTATGGAACCTTGGAATACTAAACTGTTCTCTCTGTCCTGGTGTTCTGCTCTAATGGGAAAAAAACAACCTCCAGAATTTTTGGAGAGAAGAAATACTATGAAGTTTAAGAAGCAGATGGCACATGTGTGTAAAGAATAGGTACGTGAGTCCACAAGAAAGGAGACCAAACAGATGCAGGATAAGAAGGTAAGACAGAAAGAAATTTCAGAAGAAAATGAGAGAAACGCGGTAAGTAGAAACCTTACTTCTATGAGAGTATAATAATTTTTAAAAAGGCTTTTGTTGTTTCTTCAAAGGAGTATTGTCAAATCAAACACCAACAGTAATGCTCGACATAGTAATGATGATAGAAGGATGGAGTTTGCCAGCCAAGAAATTGATTCTCTAGTTCTAGAGTCTTCCTCTCTGGTAGGACAATGGCAGTTGCTTCTGTTCCATTGATCTATTTTCTGGACAGTAAATTTGTCACTTATACAGCCTTTAACTTCCTTCCAGCCTGCCCCTTAGCTTTGACCATATAACCAAGAAAATATTTTTTAACACTTCCAAACTTCAGCCAGATTCCTCGGATTTGAAACTTGTCTTTCTTGTGCAGACATTGCTTTACTACAAATCAAGTTTTTATGTACCTGGACAAACTAGAGATCCAAATCTGTTTTAACAGATCAAAGCCATTGAACAGAACTGACATAATTTATTAGTTTGGTGATGCCAATTCTCAATATAGAGATGTTTTTAAAACAACTTTTTTTTCTTCCTTTAAATTAATATGTGATTTCACACTTTTGAAGTAATTCTGATTTAGCCTGGGAGACTCTAAGCATTATCTAAAGTCACTTGAGTGGCACTGATTTATTTTCAGTAGAATCTTTGGTGGTAATCTCGATTTGTTTAACTGTTGCCTACACTGGAAACATATTTACAGCCATGAATGTGGTGTTTTTGTGAAACTCACAAGAAAGAGGCCAAAAAGTCTTCCTCAGATTGAAGACAATGAGATATAAGGCTTTTCTTGCTCACTTAAAAGGGACAAATTAGGGACACTAAATTGAGCTGCAGAGTAGAGATTAATAGCTGGGGCTTCTGCATTAGACAGCTCCATGGTTTCTCTGTTTGCCTGATATCTTGAAAGAAAGCAAGCATGAGGAATTTCATAGTGCTCATCCTGTGCAACCACACGTATCAGCCTTGTTAAGAACTCAAGCTTGAGACTTGTCTAAAGTCTATGTTTGTCAAAGATCCGGGTTTATCTAAGGTCTGCCATTTATACTTTGCATGACCTTTTAACAAGTCACCATTTTCCTGAGTCATGGTCTTCTCATTTGTAAAACAGCAATAGGTCAAAACTACCTGCTTCAAAAAGGTATTATGCATGTAAAATAAGCTCGTGCATGTTAGCAAGCCTGGCACGTGGCAAAAACCCTGTAAATATTTATTTTCATTATTATGAATCTTAGTGATGGTGTCATTTTTATTAAGTGGTAAGTACAGAACTATAAAACTGCAGGCCTGAATATAAGGCACACCCCAGCTCCGGATGCCAATTCAGACATTAGCATTGATATTGACTCAGTTGCAAGACTAAAGGCCTTTTCAAGCTAGTGCTTTACTGCAGGCATTTGAACTACTTATCTAGAGCCCTAAACGTCCTTCAGTTTTGGTTTTCCCCAATATTCCTAGCTGGCCCCAGTCCTTTGTCACACTCATTTGTTAGTTTGTTTTTTCATTTTCCTCCTTTCCAGTGTCCCCACTGTACCCAAATGCACTCTGTTGCTTCTGTTATGGTCAGTCTCTTGTCAGGCACAAGGTCCAGCATGTCCATTTTGTCCCCATGTCCTGTATAGTAAGTATGAGCACTGAAACCTGAGTTGTAAAGAGAACCTGCACAGGAAGGGTGGAGCCAGCTGGATTTCCAAAGAAAAATCCCAAAGAATGAAACTATTCAGTAGCGTTTCCCTAAATCCCTTTCTTGCAACCTGTCACAAGATATTAGAGCACTACTATGCACCATCAGTTGTGCTAAGCCTTTATATAATTTTATTATTTAATAATCACTAACATAGTTATATTATTGCTCCTTTAGGAGTGGTAAAACCAAGACTTGGAGAGTTTGAGTTACCTGACCAAGTTCACGTGGCTGGTAATTATCACAACATTTATTTAAACCCAAAGGTGACTTCAAACACCATTCTCAAAACCACTACCTTCTACTATTTTCCACTGGATGTTACAGATTTACTACTTGAGTCAAAGGTATCATTCAAACATAAGTCTTAGAACATATGCATAGGAGACAAAATAAGAAATTTACCACCACATATAATTCATTTTGTTAACTTTATTCCTAATTTAATTTTTCTTATTGGAGGCACATCATTAATGTAGTAAATACCACAGACCTCCACGTTAATGGCACAAAAATGGTAGTTATCCATGTGTTTAGGAAAGTTGACTGCCCACCACACATTTGTTGCAACCTGGAGATTACTTTATAATCCAAGCAGTCTCCACTTTAAACTCTGAAAGAAAAGGATGATACTGGCAGGAAGAGTCCAGATGATATCTAAAGATTCACTCCAGTAAGACTCATTGTATGAATAGTCAAAACAAGTGCCTTCCAACCATTTTTGGATTATTTGAGAAGTTCGGTGGTTCCAAGTGTGTGGGCTTCAAGATATTGAGAAACATTAGAGTTGATACCAGAGTTAAGATGAAGCAAAAGCCAAAGATTATCTCAAAGAGTATTAGATTTCATATCAAAATGTTTAATTATTTCCAATGTATTTGCAAAGGTTACAGCTGTGGTTATGACTAATCACGCAGATTTCAAAACACATTTGTAGAGCATCATGAGACTTCCTATGAAAATAAAATGTGTTCTTCCTACGGAAAAAAATGGTATGGGGTATTTCTTTAATGATAGAATATGTTCATTCATCCCCCAAATCCCCAGAACAATGGGTAGACTTCTACAGCTTTATTTAGGACCAGCAGGCCCAGGGCTATGAGGAAAGAAAAGAAAGGAGACTAGGTGTTTCTTACAATCCAATCAGCAACAATTTCTGTTACCTCCGCCCTTCTCTTTAATGGAAATCATTAAAAAAAATCAGTCCTTGCCACAGTTAAGTAAGTTAAATGAAAAGGAAAAGGAATTGATGTCTTTGTGCCCTACCTATACATGCAGTAATACTTGTCTGCCTTGCAATGTTCTTCAAAGCATATAGTTCTGGAGACAGGTAGATGAAGGGGCTGAGGGCCTCTTGAGGGCTTCTCTCTCATTAGACCCTAAAACATAGCTTGATTGCATAATTGATAACCCCTAATGCTTAGTTCAGAGAAGCCATATTATGTATCCTCTTGCTTTGGCACCTTCCAGTGTAGCTCTTTGCCCCATCATATTTGGAAACTGCTAACTCGAGAAGCGTTAGCCATGGCCCAGCAGCCAGGCCCTGCTTAGTGTGTATCATCTCCTGGATTCCCAGAGTAAAGCTGCCCTGCCAGGATTGCCATACTCTCTTTGCAGAGATCTCCAAGCTGTGACATTACGTCCAGGCTACAGGTTTCAGCTGGGTGAGAAGTTAGTCCATTGGGAAGACAGCATAGTTGCTTTCACCTGCTACTTGCAAAAGTTAAGCAAAGTTTTGCTAGTGAAGCTAGAATGTGAATCTAGAACTTGTTAAACAGTTTCTATGCTTATTCACATGGACTTAAGTAAAACCTGAACTTTTGGATTTAAAATTAATATTTATGGCACAATTTAATACACATTTAGTAATGTAAAGAAACTGATTCAAAGATGTGGTTTGCACATAAGCTCCACAAGAAACTCATTTACTAACAGAATCCAACCCTAAGTAAAATAAACAGCTTTGCTTTCTACTGACATTTTATAACCACCTTAAGGCAAAGGTGGAGAGGGGAATTGGGTTTCCATGTGGATTTAATTCAAGAACTTCCCGAGAAACTGCTTGAAGGCAATACAGTAGTGAGCCAACTTTCTTCTGTAAGTCACACATACACACACACACACACACACACACACACACACAAAATAGACTGTACCAAATAGGGGGGATCAACCACAGCTGCAAAGAGGAAATTTAGAATTATCATCATACCAGTATCAGAAGGTCCTTTATGTTTATAGCTTCATAAAAGTTCACAGTTAGAGTATTTGCTGCCAACTAATAAAAAAGTAATGAAAAATTTTGCAGATTTTTTTGTGTAGACAGCAGTTACCTAATCCCTAAATCCCGATGAATTCATATATTCAAAAATATTTAAGCAGCAAAATATACCCAAGTATTTAGTTGTGATCCATTTAAAGGCATAGGTCTCAACCTCATTAACAGATAAGAAACAACTGTATTGTTTGGCTGTACATCAATATGTGTTTGAAAGTATATTATGGTTCCTTTATTGCCAAAATATTTGAGGAACCATAATTAAGCAGTGACACTGCAGGGTGAAAGTTATTAGCTAATAATGAAGGCCTTGTCCCTCTAATGCCCCTTGATGTGTGTTATTACCCAGGAAGCCCTGGCTTCTATGTCTTTTTTTGTGATTATAAAAGAAATCTCTTTTACCTTTAGTTTTTTAATGACTTCTAACAAGAGAGCTTTTGTATTTACTGTACTAAACACATCCATCCATTCAGAGGAGCACAGTTCCCATTGGATGAGGTAAAAGGATGCACATAACAAGTGCTTGAAAATATTCCTTCTGCTATTTTTGGTGCTGTGTTTTTCCCCCTAGGGTATTTTTCATGTGAAAGAGCAGACACCTTCCGTGTATTTCATAAGTTTCTTATGTCTCCCTTCCTGTTCACTTCACTCTCTGAGCCCTGCACCATCACCTGGCTTGCTCTGGCTGGTAAGCTTTCTCCTTAAACGGATTGCCCTTAACCTTTACTTTTCAACAGAGAGCATGAAGCAAGAGGCAGCGGGGGAGGAGAATTAAAATTGGAGGTGTTTCAAGCGTCTGTACTGCATTATGCCACTATGTGAAAAAGTCATATAGTTTGAAAGCGAAGGTGCAGTACAGTGCCTGTGATCTGGCATTAAAATTCATTGCCCTGTGGAGCTCATAAAAATCTGTATGTAAATGTTGCTATTATTATTTATGAATAATAATTGTATGATAATGCTTCCTCTTTAGTTAATTATTTGTGTGGAGTCCTAACAACATTTAGCTATTATTATTATTTATAAAATCTGTACATTTATTGAGTGCTGTGTGTCAATCATTGTCTTAGCACACTTTATACACTACATTATCTCAGTCAATCTTCACAATAACAATATCTACGTTTCTAGGTATAAATGGGAGTTAAAGCTGGTAACTTCTACTAAGTTGTGGAGCTAGTGAATAGCAAAAAGAGATCCCTACTCAGGTCAGTCAGATCAAAAGCCCAGTATCTTTTAACTACTTCACTCCATAAATCATTGTCCTCCCCGGACTCGTGTTAAATAAGTAAATAAAGAGTAGCCGTTCAAAGCTGAAGAAATCAAGACTGAGAGAAACAGTCAGCTTATAAATGCCACGTAGTTACCCAGCAGTGGACCAGGGAATAGAAAGCAGACATTTCTAAATATGGTTCACTGCCTTGACCGCAAAGCCAGGTCGCCTGAATGCTTTTGATGATCCTTTCTTTGGGAGTGGTATTAACATTGGAAAGCTTGAATAACCATGATGGAAGTCTAGATTAGCACCAATTGCATTTTTTTATTAACAAAAATATAAGCTTACCCATGAGAGCAACTGCCTGGGAGGTATGAAGGAAATATCCAGATAGAGGATCAAAATAAAACAAACCCAATTTGAAAGCCGTCTTTTACATAAATTCGGCGCACTAGAGGTCAAATCAGACCCCTGGGTGTGAATGAAGTTTAGAACAACTCTTGCTTAACACAGATGTTTTATCCTCTTCTGACAACCACTGTTTTGATAATAAGATTCTTTTATATACAAAATGGAAATGCTACCAGCTTGGAGTTTTTGCAAATTTTAAGGGCTTTTGTACATTTTTTTTTGTTCAGTGAACCTGTGGATCAAGTAGAAAAAGAACAGACTTGATCTCCACCCCTTCTCTCTCTCTCTCTCTCTCTCTCTCTCTCTCTCTCTCTCTCTCTCACACACACACACACACACACACACACACACGCATTCCAGAAAAGACAAGATCTAAAAAGCTCTTGGGAGCACCTCTCTGGTCCTCACCATGCTGTTTGCATCCTGTCCTGGTGAGCTGGATTTCAGAAGGGCAAACCACGTAAGTAACCCTGGACTGGCCCATTGGTCTGACTTTGCAGGCGGATCATTTTTCACCAGAACACAGTTGCCAAACTCCAGCAAGATGCCCATACCTCGCTGCCTGCAGCCAGCCGCCTGTCCCCTCAGACCCAGCCATTCGATCATCCCGCGTGGAGTGCCTGGAGCTGTTTGTTGAACTGCTTCATGTTACTTTTTGACTGAGAGAGAGACAAATGTTCCATATTATCTTTAATTTCCATAAAATTGTTTTAATCTTTGCTTTATAATGAATGTATAACAGTGCCCTCAGGGGATCTCTGTTTTGTATTATAGGTGTCTCCATTGGAGTTATGTGCAAGAAAGAACTGTGCAGCGTTTGCCTTTTGCCCAGAGAACTCAAAAGATTCTTAAAAACAAAAGATTCTTCCATGTATCATCCATAAACATAAAATGGAAAATTTCCTTCCTCCAGCAATGCCTCTATCCAGCCTCCCCATCCCAGAGATGGGACTATTGCCCAGATCAGGAAGGTAAGCTAGATATTTGCCTTCTTTATAACTGTACTATATATGTTATTAAAATATGTAATATACACGCGCAGTTACAAAAACATTGTGAATTGAAGAAACTAAGCACCTCCGTCAGTGTATCAGGTTTAAACTTCACAGCTTCCGTGGTCCTGGAACCAAGGAAAAGGGGAAACGGTGGGGATGGGAAAGGTCCCATGAATACATTTTTTGACATTTTGTTTATTATCATTTTATCTAGGCTAGCAGTGAATGGATGGACTTGTCAGTAGAAATCTCTTGGTGAAGTAAATAAAGAATCTTAATAGGCAGGGAGAATAGAACTAACGGCAAATTGCTCACAAAGAGATCTAATTTATTGGTTTCTTTCTCACAGAAATTTTGTTCTGGATTCTGGCTTTGCCAGAAGAAACTGCTGAATGATGACATGAATCCTCACACAGAAAAGTGCTCTTTCTGGTAGGAGGGGGAAAAGTGGCAAGATTCTTTGTGGCCTCACCCCAACTTCTGAACGTTAGCTGCCTTATTACGTGATGGCATCTCACATAAAGCTAAGGCCTGGAAGGTTGCCTCTATTTTTATTTTCTGGTCTCTTAATAAACCCATACTGCATTCATGAAACAAAAATACTGAATGTGGCCACACCAGTTATAATATTATGGCTATTTGGGTTTAAGCATAATAAAGATACCAACAAGGGCTCCTCAGTTATTAATATTTTTTTCAGGTTAAAAGGCAGCAATAAATCATAAAGAGCATTTCCAAGCAGTAGCACTTTTACAGAAAATTGCTTGCTATTTAAACAAAATATTTGCTCTTCATCTCAGGAAAATATGTGGATGCCTCTGAACAAGGAGCTCTTTTACACACTCTCTGCCTCCTATAATTAGCTCCAATCCTACCTTTAAAAAATCCTTTTTTATTTGCTTGCCTGGATCACAAGAAAATGGGGCCCAAGTTTGTTTTGGCTAAATGGGCAGCTCCTTCATTATTACTAGCCCATGTTTTTCCACAGGATGCAAGAGTCTGGCTTTAAATATCTATCTTTTGGTTTTCTTCCTTCTGAAAGAGCTGCAGAATTTTGCAGTTCTCCTGTTCATGGATGCAACAAGTCAAACAGACAGAGAGTTCTGATCCAGTAGACAAGGTTAAGAATTTCCCTCTGCTGCTCCTCAGCATAGGACAATGTCGTTCACTTGTGCACTTTGCAAAACACCTCTCCCACAAATGCTGAGCCCAGAGATCTGCTCAGGATGTGGCCATCAATCTCCATCAGTTGGTCTACATACATCTTTGGGCAGGGCTGGAGAGGAAAAAATCATGCAGATATTAACTATCCTTTTTCACTCCTGGATTAGATTTGCTGCTTAACAGGAAGTCATGGGTGCTTTAGACCCTTGTATGGTGTTCATTTGACCTCTCAACCTCACTATAGCCTTCTAAGGAAATCAACAAATTTGGCTGACTACTTCTCAACGGTTATCTGGCTAATGACAGCTTATTGTTTATTCATTTACATTAGAAAACGTAATCATGAATGTCTGTTTTAAAATTATCTCTGGCAGATGTGGCAAGTGCCCGTAATTCCAGCACTCCACTCAGGAGGCTGAGGCAGAAAGATCACTGCAAGTTGGAGGTCAGCCTGCGCTACGAAATCGGTGCAAAGTCAGCTTAAACTGAATAGCTAAACCCTGTCTCAAAAAGGCAAAAACAAAACAAAATATTCCCATGGGTCAAAAATAACTGCATCAGTCACAGATGGGATCAAGTCCATAGGTGACAAACAAGCTAGCCCACTGTCGTCTAGGTGTACAGGAGTGCCAGTTTCATATTCTGAGTTAAGCATGTTTTTTCTCTTTTTGAACAGGAACTCTTAAAAAGAGTTCCTGGCATTCCAAGTAATGATTGTAAATCTACCAAGCTAATTTATGAACCAATAAAGTCCTGTCAAGTCTCCTCATCTTCTGGAAAACAGCTCTTCAGAGAGGAAAAAAAGACCAGCTAGTTACTAAGGAAATACATTCTAGCTTCTCATATATTCCTCTTAAACCTTGCTTGGAGTCTGCTTCTGTGCACTGTGGAATATGGAAATCCCTTCAAACACAGAAAGTATTTGGGCTGATAATGGTCTACATTGTTAGGAAGGCTTTAAGGAAATTAACAATAAATGCATCATTATTATATCAAAACTGCCATCAGATTAAATTCAAAACTCTAAATGAAAAGCTAAGGCATTTAGGTTCTCAGACACATTACACAGTATCAAGGCTGTTATGAGGAGACAGTATTTAAGATGTCCCCCTCCTCCCTGTGCCTTTTAGTAAACACCTTGTAAATTTGACTCAAATTTTCAAATTTTGCATTAATTGAGGCGTCTTGCCTGTTCATTTGAGTTTTGGTGTGAAAATACATCAAATTGTAACATACAAAATGCTGCTCTCTCAAGCCACATTTCATAACGTGATTTCTTCAGATGGTCTTAATTTTCTGCATGACATTATCTTTTCAAGCTAACATACGACTGGATTGTGATATTTGCATACTCGACAGACCCAAGCAGCTTAACTAAGTTTCTGCTTGTGTGGGAATTTGGGGCATTTTTACTTTGAGGAATCAAATAAATAAACTTTCAAGAAAAAAAAAATAACAGACTTTCTCCATGAATGATGTTATTCTTGCTTGCAATAAAAGCACTCACTGAGGTATTTTTAAATGATGCACTGGTACCTAAACCAGTTATTTCACCATATGTGAGGTATATATTCTTTATCTTGAAGGTCTCTAAAGTTCAGACCAATTGGTCTAGGAGCTTTAGCTATTTTGGTTGACTACTATCCATATGATTATAAATGTACAAAAGGAGAAGTGTTTGTGAACAGAAAGGTTTTGCATTTTATGTTTTGAAATTCAGACAAAATTCATCACTGATTCTGAGTTACAAGATCCAACCATAGCTTCACTACTTACCAACTCCGATGAATCCAGTCACCTAACCCTGTGTCAGTGTCTCTCTCTTAACATGTCCATGAGAATATCTCTGCCACATCAGTGACAATAACACTGTCACAACAATGGCAGTGTCAATGTCAGTATCCCTGAATATGTATATTCACTTTTCATTAAATCTACTTCTTAAATATCTATGATATGCTAGATGCTCCTTTAGGAACTGTACATTGAAAATATTTATTAGTCTAGAAGTCAGAAGATTAAAACTGGCAGAAAATCTAAGAAGTCCAGTATGTTATAGAAAAGAGAGAGATGAGAATAGGTTGGCTCAATGGCCCATTTAAGATTAGTGCATACACTTAGAGGTGGTGAGTGCCAAGGCTAATTTTATATAGCTGCGTGACTGGGCCACAGGATAGTCAGATATCTGGTTAAACATTACTTTTGATATGTCCATGAGGGTCTTTCTGGAAGAGATTTACATTTGAACTAGAGTACTAATGAAACAGATTCTCATAAACACCTAGAAACAAATATAGACATACAGTGTGGATGGCTGTTATCCAATCTATTGAGGACCTAAATAGAGGAAAAAGAGAGAGAAGGTTGAGTTTTTTGTTTGCTTACTTAAGCTGGGTGTAGTGGATTAACTAATGGTCAGTGTGTAATACGTAGCTGATTTGAATTGATGTGGTACTGGGCGTAGAAGGCCCACCTGAGGATTGCTGCCAACAGCATAAAAGGAGAAATGGTCCTTAACTTTGAGCATTGCTTCTTGACTCCAAAACAGATCCCTCAGCCTGCTGGCACAGATCCTTCATCCCGCTGGCACAGACTTTCTAGCGTCTACCACTGACCTTTGGGCCTTTCCAGTGCGGATTCTTAGTACAGATTTGCATGAGACATTGTTCTGGGCTCTAGGTCTTCAGCTGCACTAGTGCAGGACATTGCCATGGGATCCAGGCCCACAGCTGGATTCTTTGCATCTCTAGTGCATGGACAGATCTCCTGCACTCTTTTGCATTTGAACTTTTGGGAGAATATTATAAAATAATCCTATAAATTATGTGTCCTGTAATAAATCTTCTTCCTTTGTAAACACTGATTACTACACTGGGTCATTAACATTCTGCATACTCTGCTAGCTCTCGGGTCTTCAGTCTTAAAATGAAATCTAGATCATCAGCTCACTGGCTCCTCGGTTTTTGGATTACATTTTGAGCTCTGAGTCTCTGCATTTTTCATTGTCCATTGTGGAATTTCTCAGCCTACAGTATTGAATGATCCAACACTTTATAACATATTTATCTAGTTATCTATCATCTATCTATATTTTATCCTGTACCTCTGGAAAACCCTGCCTAGTAGAGAAAGACTGGCACTCAGTTCTTTTTTCAACTCCACTCTCTTTTTAACCTACTATACTTTTTCCAAGGTTTATAACCAAATAAAAAGTCTTAAAATGTTAGTATTATTTGGAGAAAAAGACATATTATGCATCTATCATCACCACCGCTATCCTTACTCCTAGAATTTTCATCAGTGAAAACCATTGTTTCATTGGTTGGTTGATTCTTTGTATTAATGAAAAGGAGGTAGTATACTAGATTGTTTCTGATAAGTAGAGATGCTATCTAAGTCTTGGCACAATATGTACCCAATAAAAATTCTAGTTATTTCACATTGATCTTAAAGTGTTTTTTTCAAGGTCCCCAATGGTTTCTATATTTCCAAATCCACCATCCATTTTTACTTTATCTTTCATTAACAGCTGACACAGCTGATCGTTCCTTCTTTGAAAATAATTCTTCATGTGGTTTCTAGGACATCGCATGGATTAGCTTCTCTCTCTCTCTCAATCACTAGCCTTTCTCCATCTGCTTTTCCGAGTCTTCTCTTCCTGATCCCCTGCTTTTAATGTCATCTACATACTGATGATATCCTGTTGTGTATCTTCACACTTAACCTCTTCTTTGATGTCAGACGATAGGACAACCTTCCTGAACCGCATCCACTTAGATGTTCAGTGTCAGGTAAGAATGTATTCTGCTGTGAATGAGAAAATACTTGATTATCATGTGCCTAAGCAAGCAGGCTTGTTTATAATACACAATAGACATTTTTGAGCATGGCAGCCTGTTCAAACTTGAAACCACTGGTTTATTACAACCTCAAGGATCCACACTCCCCATCTTGTTGGTGTATATGTGTTCCCATCATTATAGGTGGTTCCTACAACTGAAATGTGCTTTCTGCATCTCAGGAAGAAAGAAGAAAGGCCAAGTCACAGAGGGCAAAGGCCTTTCCCTTTTGAGGCTGCACTTGGTTTATGTTGCCAGAGAATTCAGCCAGACATGTCTCTCTTCATCTGACTTGCCACAACAGTCACGTTGTCACTTGAAACTATAAGGGAGCTTAGGAATTAGGATATTTTATTTTAGTTAGTATGCCAAGGTTAAAAAATGGAGAAGGGATTGGAAAGGGTGGTGACTGAGACAAAACCCCAACTGCCATGGAATTTCACTCTCAGGATACCCTCCATGTCAAAGTAGGTAATCTCTGAATTTTTCTTCTACCGCCTAAAAATGCTGCTCTCATTAACTCCTTTCTCTCTTCCTTTCATACCACACTTGAAATTCACCAGTAAGGTCTTTGAGATCTATTTCATAATGCACTCAAACTGATCACATCACACCATCTCCTCCTTTTCCTCCTTAGTCTAAACTTTCTTTGTCTCCTGCTTGAGTTACCACAAAACGCTCTTAACTTGTCTGCTTTTGTGCTTGCCCTCATTCTTGAGTACGTTATACCCTACTCAAAGATACGGTGATTCTTTTTACACCTCACAGCACTTTTCACTTTCCTAACTCACAGTATCACTCAATAAAAAATGCTAACTCCTTACCCACTGCAATGACCTCTTTGGTGTTGTTCCATCCCTTTTGGATCTCCCTCTGCTAGACCTACATTGGCCTCTTAGAGCTGTTCTTGCATTCTCTACGCTGTTCCTGCCATGAGACCTTTGCAGGGTTCCCTCTGCCCAAATCGTAGGTTTTACTCCCCCATTTGGTAGGTTTCTGTCGAAATGTCATGTTACGTTAGAGACCTTCCCGAATTCTTTGTAAAAGGCCACCCCATCCAATTCTACCTCTTTTTTTAATTTCATTATATTGCATCTATTTTCTTTGTGTTCATATGTTGGATTTCTATGAACAAGTTGACTATTTTCTGTTCCTTCAACCAAAGCATATCTCCAAGATATAAGAAACTTGAGTTCATTCATTCCCTGCCCACAATAGTCTTTCAATGCCCAAGTAACAAATTACCATCCATAGGGTGCTAAGACAGTGGTAGGAACACGATTTCCATTATCTAATCCTTACAACATGATGAGGCAGGCCCTGCAGTACCCTCATTTTACATTTTCTAAAACAAAAGCGCAGAGAAGCCTGAAACTTGCCCTAATGTCACAGCTACTAAGTGGCAAAACCAGATGGTAATTCCACATACATTTGGCTCCGAAGCCCAGGCTCTTAACCCTACACTTTTATTGCTTCTCAATAATATCGAAAGAATGATTAATATATATACAGGCAAACAAAAGTTTCACTGGATTTTCCTTGTTCCCTGGGGCTTTTGGCAGTTTAATTCCATTTGCAATGGATGTTCGATGTAGTGTCTTGTTTCTTCTGTTTTCTGGTTTTTAGAAGGAAATTTCACAAGACTCAGTAATCCTCTCAACAAAGCCTTCATTGTGAAATGGGAAGCAATTTTTCAAAAGGAAAAAGGCACTAGGATGGGTGAAAGGAATAGGGCAGTAGAAAAAGGGGAAAATTGTAAGTTAGTTATACTATTAGTGTCTCCTAGTTCATTAAGAAGGAAGGATTGTGCTAATGTTGATTGGAGAAATTTTTATGCCCATATTTTGTGTCCTGAGAAACTACTTTAAAGATACAACATGTAATGTATTAACTATTGTTATTCTCCTATTATTTTGTTATGACGTTTTCTTTTACCTTTTTTCCATTAAATAAATAAATAAAACCCCATCTTCCCCCATGCCCTCCCTATTAGAAGCCTCATGGTAAAATAGGTTGGATGTTTTCTCAACACCTTTGAAACAAGAATAAAATATAGTCCTTCCAAATCTTTCTGACCAGAGCAGGGGAAGCTGATACACATTGGTAGGACTGCTTGTTTTCTTTGGATTCTCATTTCGTAACTTAGCCCAATTTAGAGCTTAGTATTTCTTGTTGTGAGAAACCTGAAAAGAATTTTAAGTAAAGAGGAAGAATCTACTTCTCAGGAAGGTTTAAGAATAGGATTGATAAACTATGCAAATGAGTGTGAGATCTGGACTTCAGAGAAATTAGGCTAGATTTATTTAACAAATGTTTTTATTAAAATAGAACGTGTTAATTCTGCTGGACTTGGATACTATTCTCTGTGACTGGTATATTTTTGAGAAAATTTGTGAGGAAATTTGGCATGCATGAACTTAAATCTGTCTGCAGCAGAGGCTGGGAGATGAGATAATAACAAAATGCTGTGTTTGCTTGTGTGCACTAAGTGTATGGGTGTAGCCTGTATTTTAAGCAGGTGATTTATCTAGGTCAGCCAAACAGGGTCACTCCCGGCCACACCTTCAATTTTTGAAGACTTTGTTACCTAGCCAAACAAATATAGGCTGCTCTTTATCAGAAAAACAGTAATGAATATGGCTGGGTTCACCCAGTTCTGGGGTTCTAACTATAACTGAATTAATTTTTAACTCAGGCTTTAAAGAAGCAATACAGTTCAGAGTAGATAAAGACCATGAAGAAATTACAGATTGGCTGAATTTTCAACTTACATAGATAACCACGTAAAGCAAACCCAATGGAAGAGAAGGAATTCAGTTTCTGGGTGCTTCTGACTGCCTTCCCTTGGACTCAGGCAATCAGGTGGCCAGGTGGTCAAATGGTACAGAAAGTATCCCACCCATTGTCACTGCTCAACCCCCATGATTACTAGCATTGAATTTCCAAGCTCCTTACAGGCTCACATTAGAATGAGTAAGCCATGCCATATTCTAAACAGATTCATAAATATTAGCTAATTTTAGATCATTTGAAGTAAACGCTATTATTTCCCTGGCACAGAGGAAGCACTCAGAAAATACTCAAATGGAAGCACTGAGTGATTAGGTAGCTTGCCCAAGGTCACTCAGCTAGAAAGTGGCAGGACCTCATTAAAACCCCAGGCTGTCTGGCCTCAGAGCCTGAATTCATCACCTCCATGCAGTCCTGTACCTGCAGACTGCAGAGTTCTGAGCAGCAACCAGAAGCCAGTGCCTGTGAAGTATTTAAAGTATACAATTTCTGCTTCGGCTACACAAAGTTCATCAACTGCTCTTAATGGTCAAGTGTCATTTAGCCAGGAGGTTCTGGACAGGAGTCCCAAGACCCAGTTTCAGGCAACAACTCTGCCACAATCTAGTTTCCTCCACTGAAAAATGAGGCAGACAGTCACTAGATGATTTTAATGTTCCTTTTAGGTGCAACATTTTATGAGTCTGTGTCCTCTATTATCTGTCCCTATTTCTCTTGCTTTGTAAGAGTTATAGCAATTGGCTTTCATGCCAATCTGTGCACTACAAAAGCTGTAGATGGCATTTGCAGTGATACTGAAGTGACTACAGAGTCACGGTCCCTGAGTGCTTCCAGAGTCTCAGTGTCTAAGGTGTGACATAGACAAAAGCAGTGATGCCCTGGTGCCCCGGCAGGACAAACCAAACCACCTCCCGGAAGATGTCCTGAACAAGCAGAGCCACTAAATGAAATCTGCTTAAAATGAGAACCAACTTTTCTGAGGGCACAGTGAAAAGAAAATCATTTAGATTGAAAAGAATCTAAAGGACATGAAAATAAGTATACTATTTTATCTGATAAAGCATAATGTCATTATATTTCCAACTAGTTTTCATTCTCAAAAGAATGAATAAACTGTTAATTTTGGGTTGATATTTCCCAACAAATGTTATGATAGCCTGTTTGGACAACTTTTGTTTCAAATTTTACCCATGATGCAGTCAACAAAAATGACTTTTTTGGTAATATTCAGGAATCTTCAGATATCCTAGAAGCCTCTACTGGTTTCTAAATAATGAAATAATTTTTGTTTATAGATTTTTCCCCTTTTTTGGTTATTTTCTCACTAACTGATTTAATTGCCATTCATTTTTTATTGTGCCAGTTATTCAGTTAACCAACATCATAACCCTTTTTCCCAATATTTTCTGTTTCATTCTATAATATATGTATGCTGCATGCATTGTATGGTACAGTGTTTGATGACCAAACACTGAACTGCAGAAGCTTTGGCTTGCCTGGAAAGCAATCTTGGGACCAACTTTAGTGAAGATGTTTGTGCAAAGATTACTTGTTGAGTTATATTAGAGAATATTTTTGTTACTTGAACTTTTGCTTCCCTATGCAACCTCGTAACTGCAGGTGCCCAAAGGTGAATATTTAGATTTCAACAATCTCCAGCACATAACAGAAATTATGGCAATCATGCTTAAGTATATTTACGGATATACACATCTCATTGATCTGCATTACCTGAACACTTCACTCCACATGTCTTCACAATTCTACCTTCTCTTTAATCAGCTAAATGACTATTCAGTTTGATGACTCAATGCCTAGTACACTCACCATCTTTAAAGGTAAAAGAAAATTCCAGGTCTTAGATGTCCATTGCTTCAGAGAAAACTTCAGAGATCTTTGTTGTTATTCACCAAGGTAAAAATATCTCAGCCATTTCTGTTATATATTTGGGTAAGGAGTATTTATTTAAAATATGATTTAGATAATAACACACCTTTTTTCCTTTAAAGGAATATTTCTCTATTTCCTTAGCAATCATATGAGTGCCAGGAATTTGCCTTCTGCTTACACACCACTCTTTTCCCACTCTGATTGTATAAAAAAACTACATTTCCCAAGTTCTCATGCAAGTTAACTAAAAGACAGTCACAGCCAATGGAAGGGACTAGGAGGAGTCTAGGAGGTGGGGAAAAAACCTGGAGAGTGAGTGGTCAGGATTATCACCTCCCCCAATTGCAAATGTGACATCCCTGGCTGTGGATGCATTTCCTCCGTCATTCTAACTCCTCCCTGTACTCTAGGTACTTCTGCTTACATCTCCCCTACCACCATTCTATCCCAAGCTGATTTCTCCAGCTGTTAAACCTCACAGCTTCTCCTTTGTTTCCTTTGTTCCTCGTGGCAGTCAGGGCTTCCTGCTAATTTCTGAGTTACTGCACCTTCCTTTTTTTTGATCCCTCAGCAATTCCATCACCTATAGTAACAACTCCTTATATTAAAGTTTCTCTATTCAAAATATCTAACCCTAATATCTCCCTGTAAATCTGGGGTAAGTGGAACCCAGATGCCTGTCCCATTTCCCTATTCCATGGAGGGGCTTTGTGGGACAACGTGGGAAGTGCCTAGGACCTCACAACCAGCTTGTTGGGAGGAAACCAAGAGAATGTCAAGATGAAGGAGCAAAAGGCAACCTCAGACCTCCAGCTCACACAGAACAAGTCTGGGAGATATGGTCATGGAAGAAAATGGAAGTCACACACCTGAAATCTCTGAGAGGATAGCAACCGAAGTAAGGAAACAACTTCATGAGATTGTAAAAACAATCAAATCAGAAATAATGTCTCAGGTAAAAGAAGAAATCACAAGCATATTGAAAGAATTGCTCAACATGACTAAAGAAGACAAAGATTAAAAAGAAGAGCATAGGAAAATGATGGAAACCTTGAACGAATATAGAAAAGAATTACAATGCATGAAACAGATTCAAAGAGAGATCCAGGAAATTAAAAAGTCAGTTGAAAGCTGGCAAAACTACTTGAAAGAGACTGAAGATAGACTTTCAAAACTTGAAGCTTAGATTGCAGTTAGCAATCATGAAAGAAAAGATATCTTTAAAATACCAGGCAATAAGGAAATAACAATTCCATAGCTGCAAGATGATGCAAAGAAGCATAATTTAAGAATGATAGGTGTCAGTGAAGAAGCAGGGGTCAGCACATGAAATGAAATGGCTATTTACAGAAGTAATAACAGAAAACTTCCCAAATATGGGAAATAGATCTGGCATGCAGATAAGTGAGGCATATGGAACTCCAACTAGCCACAACCAAAGTAAATCTACACCCAGAAATAAAATAATCAAGATCCCAGAAGTCCAACACAAGAACAGGATATTAAAAGCTGTTAGAAAAAGAAACAGATCACCTATAAAGGAAAATTAATCAGAATCACAGCAGACTTATCAACACAAACCATCAAGTTAAGAAGAGTTTATAGTGAAGTGTTTCAAACCCTGAAAGAAAATAACTTCCAACCCAGATTGATCCACCCTGAAAAACTATCTATCAGAATTGATGGAAAAATAAGATACTTCCATGATAAAGAACAACTGAAGGAATTCATGACTACCAAACCTACCCTACAGAGAGTGCTGAAGGATATTCTAGAGAGAGATAAAAATGACCATGATTCTAGGAACAGCAGCAGAGTAAGACTGCCAAACAAGACAGGCAATTGAGTGAAGGGGAAAACTGGAGGGTCAAGAACAGGAGGATAGCAAGGCAGAGACAAACCAATATATGTGATTGTAGCCTTTAATGTAGATGGTCTCAGTTCATCATTGAAAAGAAATGTGAGGAGAGTGGAAAAAGAAACAAGATCCATCAATAAACTGTATGAAAGAAACACATTGGTAAGGAAATTCATAGACTGAAAATCAAAGGAGAGAAAACAATTGTTCCATGTGACAGGAGACCAGAAAAAAGTAGGTAAATGGATGCAACTGGAGATCATGTTCATGGGTCAAACAGTTTGAACTCATATGTGTGAACCCTCGCATAAGAAACAAAAGGGAGTTAATGAGATCCAAAAGCAAATAGTTATTGTAAGAGTAGGAGGAAAATACCTGGGAGGGAAAGGTGGTAACTACTGTTAGTTTCTGATTGTTTTGTCTTGAACTTTTGTATTGTTTTCACAATTTTGTTAGATTTGACTTTGTTTTGTCTTGTTTTGTTAGATTTTTACATTGGCTGATGATATGGGCAGCTATTCTGAACATAATAAGATATATCATGGTAATCATGGTTGATTTCCTATTATATTGTTTTGAAGTCTTATAATGCTTTCATTCATTTGTTTAATTGGTTTTATTCTGTTTTGTTTTGTTTGATGTTATCATGTGTGGTGTATGAACAGATATTTTGAAGAAAATAAGATATTATGGCAGCCATTGCTGATTTCCTATTATCTTGTTTTGACGTCCTATCATGCTTTTGTTCTTTTGTTTTGATTGGTTCTATTCTGTTGTGTTTTATTTGATTTTATTATGTGTGATGGTATGGACAACTCTTTTGAAGAAAATGAGATATTATAGTAGCCATTGTTCATTTCCTGTTATCTGGTTTTGAAGTCCTGTAATGCTTTAATTCTTTTGATTTTATACTATTTTGTTATGTTTGGTATTATTGTATGTGAAGGAGGTATGGTCAACTATTTTGAAAAAACTAAGAAATAGTATGGTAGCCACTGTTGATGTCCTGTTATCTTGTTGTGAAGTCCTATGTTGCTTGCAGTGTTCTGTTCTTATTTTCTTTGTTCTGTTCTGTTCTGTTTTGTTTTCTTTTATTGTCTTTAAATAAAAGAATAAAAAACCAACAAAATATCTACCATGATTCTAATTTTCTGGATTTAATTCTGGCTAATGGTGCAGCCATGTAATTAGGTAGAATGAGAAAAAAACTCTAGTAGTCTTTTGGTGCAATATTTGTGGTCTTCCATGTAAAGTATCATGTCATCTGCAAATAGTGATAATTTAACTTCCTCCTTTCCTGCCATTATTGTTTTTATTTCTCTCTTTTGTCTAATTGCTCTGGCTCGTGTTTCCAGAACCATATTTAATGAGTGGTTGTAATGGACATCGTTGTCTTCTTCCTGATTTTTCAGTGAAAGCTTTCAGTTTTTCTATTTAGAATGATGTGATACTGTTGCAAGTTTGAGACCAGCTTGGGCTGCAAAGTGAGCCAGTGCCAGACTGAACTGTATAATGAGACCCTGTCTCAAAAAGACAAAAAAAAGAGTAATGTTGGCTGTCTGTTTCTCACAATTTTCTCTATGGTTTTTAATGTGAATGAGTCTTGGACTTTATCAAAAGCATTTTTTTGCATCTATTGAGATGATCATGTGAATTTTATCTTTGGCGCTATTGATGTGGTGTATTAAGTTTATTGATTCATGTACATTGAACCATCGCTGCATTCCTGAGATGAATCCCACTAGATCGTGGTGTATAATTTTCTTGATAGTTTGCTGTTTTCTGTTTGCTAGTATTTTTTGCATCTATGCTTGTTAGGGAAATTGGCCTGTAGCTCTTGGTTTTTGGTTGGATCTTTCTCTGGTTTTGGTATCAGAGTAATACTTACTTCCAGGAATGAGTTAAGGAAAATTGCTTCCCTTTCAATTTCATTGAAAAGTCTTAGAAGTATTGGCATTAGATCTTCCCTAAATTTCTTATACAATTCAGCTGTGAATCCATCAGAATTCTTTGTTGGTAAATTTTTAATTTCAATTTCATTAACTGATATTGGGTTATTCAAAATTTTTATATCTTCTTCATCAAGCTTTGGTAATTCATACATTTCTAGGACTCTGTGCATATCCTCTGTGTTTTTCAGCCTATGTGAGTAAAGATTTTCAAGTAGGTATTGATCTGATTTTCCATAGGATCTGTAGTGGCTTCACTCTTTTCACTTCTCATGGCATGAATTTGAGTTTTTTCTTTCCTTTTCTTGAAAGTGGGCCAAGAGTTTATCAATTTTGTTTATTCTTTCAAAGAACCAAGTCTTTAATTAATTAATTCTTTGTATTATTTTCTTAGTCTCAATTGCATTAAATTCTGCTCTGATCCTTATAATTTCCTTCCTTGTATGAGCTTTGGGCTTGATTTGTTTTGTTTTGTTTTGTTTTTCTATAAGCTTGATGTGCAACATTAGGTTGTTTATTTGTGCTCATTCAGTTTTCCTGATGTGAAAGCTCACTGCTATATACTTACCTCTTAGGACTGCTTTCATTGTGTCTCACAAGTTCTGGTATGTTTTATGTGCATTTTCATTTGATTGTAGATATTGTTTAATTTCTTCTTTAGTTTTATCTGTGACTGATTGGTTGTTCTGGAGGGAGTTATTTAATTTCCATGTCTCTATGTATGTTTTTGCAGTTTCTTTTGCCAATAATTTCCAATTTCAGTGTACTATGGTCAGGTAATATGCATGGGATAATTTAAATTCCTTTGCATTTTCCCAAGCATGTTCTATGGGCTAGTCTAAGGTATACTATACTTTAGAAAACTTTTTGTGTACAGCTGAAAAGAATGTATATTCTGACACTGTTGGATGAAACACTCTAAGTGTATATTAAGTCCATTTGTTCCCATGTTTAATTCCATTCTATTATTTGTTTACTAATTTTTTGCCTAGTTAATCTATCTCTTTGTGACCATGGGGCATTAAGGTCTCATAACAATTGTGTTTCTGCTTGTTTTGCATGTCTGTTAATATTTGTCTTATATAGTTGAATGCTCCCATATTTGATGCATATATATATTTATGATTGTTATCTCTGCCCCTTGAATTTTTCCCCTAACAAGTAAGTGAGGTGACCTTCTTTATCTCTTTTGATTATTTTTGAAGTCAACATTGTCTACAAACAAAATTTCTACCTCTGCTTTTTTCTGGTTTCCTAATGCATGGAGTATTGTTTTCTCTCCTTTGACTTTCAGTCTATGAATTTCTTTTTGAGTTAAATGTGTTTCTTGTATACAACATATTCTCAGATTTTGTTTCTTGACCCATTTTGCCATTCTGTTTCTTTTGATCAGTGAACTGAGGGCATTTATGTTGATCACTATAATTGATATGTTTTGGCTTTGTTACTTTCCTGTTGTTGGCTCCCTACTTTTCCCTTCTGTTTAATTGCTTGCTCTGCCTGGTGGTTTCTTTCTGTTGTTCTGAGAATTGTGGTCATTTTTATCTCTATCTAGAATATCTTTCAGTACTTTTTTCTAGGTTTGGTTTGTTGGACATGAATTTCTTCAGTTATTCTTTGTCATAGAAGCATCTTATTTCTCCATTAATTTTGAAAGATAGTTTTACAGGTTACATCAATCTGGGCTGGAGGTTGTTTTCTTCAGGGCTTGACTTCACTGCAAGCTCTTCTTCCCTTGAGGGTTTGTGTTGAGAAGTCAACTGTGGTTCTGATGAGCATTCCTTTATAAGTGATCTGGGTTTTTTTGTGTGCGTTTTTTGTTTGGGTTTTCTCTAACAGCTTTTAATATTCTGTTTTTGTGCTGAACTTCTGAGATCTTGTTTATTACATGTCTACACGTAGATTTATTTTTGTTATGGCTATTTGGAGCTCTGTATCTGTATCCTCACTTATCTGTATGTCAGACTCTATTCCCATGCTTGGGAAATTTTCTGCTATTCTGAAAATAATTTTTTTTATATCATTTGTGTTGTCTTCTGCATTTTTCATGGACACTTATCATTCTTTTTTATTTATTTATTTATTTATTTATTTTAAAAAGAGAAAAGTCAGAAAAGAACAAAAAGCAAAAAGCATAAACAACAACAAACCCAAAACAATATCAATATAGGTTTTCATAACAGAATGAAATTTAACAATGGTTGTTATATTGCATATTTTTCTTTTTTTTCAAAGAAATAAAAGAAGATTAAAGAAAATAGAAAAGCAGAAAAGAAGAGTAGAACAATACCAAATTCAAGGAATTCAAAGGAAAAAAAATTCTCATCACAGAATCACTGGTTGATACATTACGCATTGTCACCTCAAAACATAGTTGCCAAAGTCACAAAATCAAGGCATAAATAGTGGCTAGACACTCAGACACTGACAGCGCAAATACTTCTGTTCAATGTTCCAATAGAAATTCAGTAATATGGTCAACTATCTTACACACTATACATGGCATTACACTCTTTAGAGCACTTTCCTTCCCTTTCATTTTCATGATACCTATCATACTTTTTGGATCCCAGTATTGGGTTAGTTTTTGTTATTTTTTACACTAGAGAGACAATGTGATATTTACTCATGTGAGTCCTGTTTATTTCACTAATGAGGATATTTTTAAGTTGGCTCTATTTACCTATAAAGGCTGCAAGATCATCATTTTTATGGCTGAGTAGTATTCCATTGTATAAAAATACCACATTTTTTTCATCCACTCTGCAGTTGATGGGAATTTTAGTTGTTTCCAAGATTTAGCTATCACAAATTGTGCTGCTATGAACATAGGTGCACATATATCTCTGTGATCTGATGTTTTCAATTTTTCTGGGAAAATACCCAAGAGAGGAATAGCTGGGTTGAATGGAATTTCCAATCCTAGCTTTTTGAGGAATCTCCATACTGATATCCATAGTGGTTGCACCAGTCTGCACTCCCACCAACAATGGAGAAGTGTTCCTTTTTCCCTGCAGCCTCACCAACATTTGTTATCACTTGTTTTCTTGATAGCAGCCATTCTTTCCGGTGTGAGATGAAATCTCAATGCTGTTTTAATTTGCATTTCTTGAATGACCTGCGATGGTGAACATTTCTTCATATATTTATTTGTCATTTGTATATCTTCATCTGAGAACTGTGTGTTCTCCAATGCCCATTTTTGGAGAAGGTCTTTGAATATAGGGGGCTTGATGTTTTTCAGTTCTTTATATGTTTTGGATATTAGTCCTTTGTCCTAAGACAAAAGACTGTTGGCTAAGGATTGTTGGCTAAGATTCTTTCCCATTATGTGAGTTTTCTTTTCATTTTGCTGGTGATTTCTTTGGACGTACAAAAACTTTTTAGTAATATGAGACACCAGTTGTTGATTCTTTGAAGTATTTCCTGTGTGGTTTGCATTTTATTCATGAATTCTCTCCTTACCCCATGTCTCCAATGTTTTTACCTACTTTGTCTTCCAGTAGATTTAGTGTTTCTGTTTTAATATTTAGATCCTTGATCCATTTTAACTTTAGTTTAGCGAATGGTGATAGGCATGGGTCTATTTTTAGTCTTCGGCATGTGCAAAGACAATTTTTCCAACACCATTTATTAAGGAAGCTATCTTTTTTCCAGTGAACACGTTTAGTCCCCTTGTCAAATATAAGGTGGCTGAGTGTCTTTGTAGTAGTGTTTGCATCTTCTAATCTGTTCCATTGATCCTCAGGTCTATTTCTTTGCCAGTACCATGCTGATTTTATGACTGTGGCTTTGTAGTATAATTTTAAATCAGGGATTGAGATATCGCCTGTCTTGCCTTTGTTGTTCAGAATAGCCCTTGCTATTCTAGGTTTCTTCTGTTGCCAGATGAATTCTAGGAATATTTTCTCTGGATCTGTAAGGTACATTGATGGTATTTTGATTGGGATTGCATTAAATCTGTATAACAGTTTTGGGAGTATGGCCATTTTCACAATGTTGGTTCTTCCTAAGAAAGAGCAGGGGATATCCTTCCATTTTCTAATATCCTGTTCAATCTCCTTTTTTAGGGTTGTATAATTTTCAACATATAGATCTTTTACATTCTTGGTTAGGGTGATTCCTAAGTATCTCATTTTTTAGATGCTATTGTGAAAGGTGATATTTCCATAATTTTTCTCTCAGTGAGTTTTTTGTTTGTGTACAGGAATGCTATTGATATTTGAGTGTTGACTTTGTAGCCAGCTACCCTGCTGAATTGGTTTATTACCTCTAGTAGTCTTTTAATGGAGTTTTTGGGGTCTTCTATGTAGAGGATCATGTCATCTGCAAATAATGACAATTTAACTTCTTCTTTTCTTATTTTTATTCCTTTGACTTCTCCCTCTTGTCTGATATCTCTGGCTAATATTTCTAGACCTATATTGAATAGGAGTGGTGATAGTGGACATCCTTGTCTTGTTTCTGATTTTAGAGTGCAGGCTTTCATTTTTTGTCCATTTAGTGTAATGTTGGCTGTTGGATTGTCATAAATGGCCTTTTTGAGATTGAGGTTCATACCATCTAGTCCGCATTTCTATCGGGTTTTTATCATGAATGGGTGTTGGACTTTATCAAAAGCTTTTTCTGCATCTATTGAGATGATCATGGGATTTTTATTTTTGATTCTGTTGATGTGGTGTATTACATTTATTGATTTGCCTGTGTTAAACCATCCCTGCATTCCTGGAATAAATCCCACTTGGTCATGGTGTATAATCTTCTTGATGATTCACTGCATTCTATTTGCCAGTATCTTATTGAAAATCTTTGGATCAATGTTCATTAGTGAGATTGTTATATAGTTCTCCTTTTTGGTTGGGTCTTTCTCTGGTTTTGGTATCAGGGTAATACTTGCCTCCCAAAATGATTTAGGCAGGACTACTTTTCTTTCAATTTCATTGAAGAGGTTAAGGAGTGTTGGCATTAAATCGTCTCTAAATTTCTTATAGAATTCAGCTGTGAATCCATCAGGACCTGGACTTTTCTTTGTTGGTATGTTTTAAATAACATTTTCAATTTCAGTAGCTGATATTGGGTTATTCAAAATTGTTATATCTTCTTGATTGAGCTTTGGTAGTTCATATGTTTCTAGAAATCTGTCCATTTCCTGTGTGTTTTCCACCCTATATGAGCAGAGATTTTCAAAGTAGGTGTTCACTATCTTCTGAATTTGCATGGCATCTGTAGTAATTTCCCTCTTTTCAGTCCTATTGAATGGATTTGGGTTTTTTCTTTTTCTTGATAAGGTTGGCTAGGGGTTTATCAATTTTGTTTATCCTCTCAAAAAACCAGCTCTTTGATTAGTTAATTCTTTGTATTTTTTTTGTTTCAATTGCAGTAATTTCTGCTCTAATCTTAACAATTTCCTCTCTTCTTTAGGTTTGATTTGCTCTTCCTTTTCTAGGTGCTTCAGATGTAGCATTAGGTTATTTATTTGTGCTTATGGCATTTTCTTGATGTGACTATTTATTGCTCTATATTTTCCTATTAGAACTGCTTTCATTGTGTCCCATAGGTTGCAGTATGTTGTGTCTGAATTTTCATTATATTTTAGGTATTGTTTTATTTCTTCTTTAATTTCATCTGTAACCCACTGGTTATTCAGAAGATTGTTATTTAACTTCCATGTATTTATGCAGATTTTGCAGTTTTTTGCCATTGATTTCCAATTTTAGTGCACTATGATCAGATATTATACATGGGATAATTTCACTCCCTTTGCATTTACTTAAGAATGCTTTATGAGTTAATATATGGTCTATTTTAGAGAATGTCCCTTGTGCAGCTGAGAAGAATATATATTCTGATGTGATTGGGTGGAACACTCTGTAAACATCCACTAAGTCCATTCGTTCACAGGTGTGATTCAGTTCTTTTATTTCTTTGTTGACTTTTTGTCTAGTTGATCTATCTCTTTGTGACAGTGGGGCATTAAGGTCTCCTATTACAATTGTGGTGTTGTGTACTTGGTTTTTCATGTCCATTAGTATTTGTCTTATATAGTTGGGTGGTCCTGTATTTGTTGCATATATATTTATAATTGTTAGTTCTTCCTCTTGAAATTTTCCACTTACAAATGTGTAGTGGCTTTCTTTGTCTCTTTTAATCCTTTTAGGTGTGAAGTTAGCTTTGTCTGCAAACAGAATAGCTACCCCTTCTTTTTTCTGGGTTCCTGTTGCATGGAATATTGTTTTCCATCCTTTGACTTTTATTCTATGAGTTTGTTTTTGAGTCAGATGTGTTTCTTGGATACAGCATATTGTGGGGTCCTGTTTCTTGATCCATTCTGTTAACCTGCTTCTTTTGATAGGTGAATTAAGTCAATTTACATTTATGGTTATTACTTATAGGTATTGACTTCACTTTACCATATTATGTTCCTGTGGTTGGTTTCCCACTTTCCTCCCTTGTTTAATTTGTTGTCCAGGCTCGTGGTTTCTTTCTGTTGTTGCTCTGGAGATTGTGCGCATTTTTATGTCTTTCTAGTATGTCTTTCAATACTCCTTCTAGGGTTGGTTTGGTAGATATGAATTTCTTCAGTTGTTCTTTGTCATGGAAGTATCTTGTTTCTCCATTAAATTTGAAAGATAGTTTTTCTGGGTACATCAGTCTGGGTTGAAAGTTGTTTTCTTTTAGGGCTTGAAATATTTCACTCCAAGCTTGTCTTATCCTGAAGGTTTGTGCTGAGAAGTCTGCCTTGATTCTAATAGGCTTTCCTTGCTAGGTGATTTGTGTCTTTTCTCTAGCAACTTTTAGTGTTCTGTTTTTATGCTGTATGTCTGAAATCTTAATTATTATATGTCTGGGTGTAGATTTATGTTGTTTATGACTGTTTGGCATTCTATATGCACTTATTTATAAGTCAGATTTTTCCCCATGTTTGGGAAATTTTCCATTATTACTTCTGTGAATAGCTTAGTTAAGTCCTTTGTGTTGTCTCCTGGTGCCTATTAGCCTTACATTGTTTCTCTTGGTGCCATCTTGAAGCTGTTGGATTGTCATTTCATGCTGCTTTGTTTTTATAGGTAATATCTTTTCATGGTCGCTAACTGAGATCCTATTCTCAAGGTCTGAAATTCTACCCTGTGCTTCATTTAAATGGTTTTGTCAGCTTTGAATAGAATACTTTTTTTGGATATCTCTTTGAAACTGTTTCATGGATTCTGCTTGTTTTCTACCTTGTTAATTCAAGGTTTCAATCAATTTCCCATGCTCCTGTATATTTTTTTTATCTATTTCTTCCCTAGCTATGTTGAGCAAATCCTTTACTAAGGCTGTTACTTCTATCTTTATGTAAGACATTGCTTCTAATTTCATTTCCTCTATAGCCTCATGGATTTGTTCATTACTTCATTTGCTATCTTTTCAGAGATTTCCTGTGTATGACTTTTAAAGTCCTCCATTTCTCTGTCATCTGTTCTTGCACCTGATAGACTAGATGTTTGAGATTGCATTTTGGTTTTTGTTTTATCATTTTCACCTTCTGGGCCAGTATCTGGTTATTGAGTCCCAATAGTCACAATTGTCAGCAGTGTACCTCCTAGGGCCCTAATCTGTGGTTGATGTCCACCCAATTGTTGGGTACATAGTGACCAGAACCTACTGGGGTATTCTGTCTGGGCAAGGGGCCACCAAGTCTCCCATTGAACCAGCACTGCCAATCCCCCACAGTTCAATGATCTGGGAGGGAGCGTGGGAACCAAATGTTCACAGCAGGGCTTGGTTTAAGATATGGGTAGGGTAGCCGAGGGTAGCAGGCTGATCCAGTGTGGGTGTGGCAGTCTACTAGGTCAGCACATGGGAGGAGTGTGCTGGGTCACAGGCACAGTTCAGTGGCCTGGGCCTGGAGGGGATACAGCGGTCGTCCTTTGAGTGGCAGCAGTGGGAGGGTGTTGATGTAGGCAGGTCCAGATCAGCTTCCTGAGCTGAGGGGGACCTCGGTGGTCTTGCTTTTGTGAGGCAGTGGTGGGGGAGGTACTGAGACATGCAGGCACAACCAGCAGCCTGAGCGTGAGCTGAGTTTGGTGATTTCCTCCATGTGGCACCTTCCTCCACACTGCAATGGTGGCGGTGGTGGGGGTAGAGGCACGCATGCCAGCCCAGCAGTGCGAGCCGGGGCAAAGCTCGGCCACTTACTCTGTGTGGTGCCTTCCTCTACACTGGGGGAGGGGCAGCAGTGTGCGGACACTTATCATTCTTATATTGTTGTTGTTGTTGTTGTTGTTTTGCATCATCTTGGAGATGTAGAATTGTTTTTTCATAGTGCCTTGTCATTTTTAAGAGACCTTTCCTTTTGTAATTGCTAGCTGTGATCCTGTCTTCAAGATCTGAAAGTCTATCTTCAGTTTTGGTCATGCAGTTTTGCCAGCTTTCAGAGAAATTTTTAATTTCCTCTTTGAATCTATTTCATGGATTCTATTTCTTTCCTATATTGTTCATTCAAGGTTTCTAGCATTTTACTATGCTCTTGTAATATATATCTTCTCTAGCTATGCTAAGCAGTATCTTCATTAAAGTACTCGTTTCTTTTTTATCTGAGAGATTATTTCTGATCTGTTTCCTTCTATAGCCTCATGGATTTCTTTCTTTGGTTCATTTGCTATCTTTTCATAAATTTCAGAAGTGTGTCTTCCAGTGTCTTCCAATGTCTTCTATGTTTATGTCTGCTGTACTTGTCTGTGTGGCCTGGAGGTCTGAGACTGCATTTTGCTTTATCTTCTTGTCATTTTCACCTCTTGTTTCATATTTGGTCTTTTCAGTCTTGCTAGTCTCATCTGCCTGTCATGTGTGTCTTAGTCAGTGTCCTACTATGTGGCTGGCATTCTACCAGTTTCCAGGTCCCACAGTGTAGAGAAGGGGCCACACACCTGAATGCCTCTTTTGAGGCCAGTTAGTTGAGTCCTGGATTCTCCCTGGGATGACTAGTCTAAGAGTGTTGATGTGACTCATCCCTTAGCTAATATTGTTGCCAGTTTCATACTTTTCCAGGCTTCCAAACACATCTATCCATGCTGTGCACTCCAATCAGGGCCCTACTGTGTCACTGGGCATCTCACCGGCCTACCTAAGTTCCTCTGGGTACATGAAGGTCTCAATGACATTCTCACAGGCTCTCTTGGTTTCCTCCAGATGGCAGGAGGGCTCAGCCACACTCTAGCTGGCCCACTAAGATCCTCCAGATTGGGGCAGGGCTCACTCAGTCTCCTGCTACCCCACTGGGGTCCTTTGTTTGGGGTCCTTTGTTTGGGGATGGCTCATCCAGACTCTTTCTGGCCCACCAAGGTTCCCTAAGTAGGGAAAGAGGTCACTGAGGCTCCTGCTGGCCTGCTGAGGCCCTCTGGGTCCAGCTTATTTTCTTATATGTTAAAAAGAAGATAAAGTAAGTACAAATATGTATATATGAAAGGTAGAAATAAGGAAATCTAAGAGCTATTTTTATTAGCAGTTGAACCAGATCATTCTCATGTGCAATGGCACAACAATAGGCATATTGTTCACAAAATATTTAATATTATATTCAAGATGGTCAGAAAAATTATTCTGACATGAGCCTTATTGCAACTCCTGTGGCACCATTATCACTATTTTAAACTGAGGAAACCATGGCTTAAGGGGTTTGAGTAACTTTTCCAGGCTCACCCTGTGTGGATACAACAGCTGGAATTTAGGTCCCTGCATTGTCCTCCCACCTCTTCAGTGCTTTCCTCAAAATGCAAAGTTCTCTTCTCCCTGGATTGTAGGACACTGCTGTATTTTTCCTTCCTATCATCATCTCTACCATCTCAGGCACCACTCTCTGCTGCCATCTCTACCTGAGCCTGTTGGCTGAACATGTATGTTCTTCAGTGCCTCCCATTGGCCTGCTGTTCTTCTAAATCTGAAGACTTTTCTAGACAGTCATATTAGGTTAGTCACTGCAGCAAGAACTGCCAAGCACACAAACACTATGCTTAAAAAACCTATCTTCAACCTCAGTTCCTGTTCCCCAACTTAGTCTACTACCATGGAGAGTTATATAATCTCTTGTGCAGGAAGTTTTTCACTTATAAAATAATGATGGAAAATAGTACCTACCTTATAGAGGGAATAGAAAGAAAAAAAAACAATTCATGCATAATACTTTAGGAAATGGGCACATTGCAAGATCTGGATTAATATGTATACAGACCAACAAATTAAGTAAAACAAAGTAGACATGTCTCCACTGTTTTCCCTCTGGGCTCTAAATCCAAAACAGAGATGATGAAGAAAGGAAAAAAGCCTAGGGATCCGTAGAATGCTACTGGAGAATTGGCTACTGGGAGACAGATAAGAAAATGAGTAAGAAAAAGCACACCAAGATACGGATAGGCTGCCTTTCTCTTCTGTTTGTTTCAGTACTAACTTTGCTGGTATTGCCATATTTTTATCAGCCTGCATTTTAATTCCTGTTTAGATGTCTGCCTTTCCTTACTAGACTGTGAGAACTTTAATTCAATTAATAGGTCATAGTAATCCTTTTCTCCTTGGCACCTAGCAAAGTGCGTGATATGCTGTTAGTACTTAATAAATCTCTGAATGTGAGAATGAACGAGCTAGTGAATGCAAGTGGACAGCGTTAGAAACGCATCTCCTAGGTGAAGCACTCTTGTATCACCCTGCTCATGATCATCAGAGTTCTGCAGCAGTGGCTGAGAAGACCACTCAACTAGTTCTCTCCCTTTTAGAAGCAGTCATACGTTACCTATGACCTCACAGCTTTAGCAAAACTGTTGTCTGAGTCATGGCCTCAAGGCCTTCAATTCTTTCAGAAGCTTTTTTTTTTTGAAGTTCAGTACTTGTGTTACACACTGATTTTCTCTCTGGTCCTGATGTTGCCTAGTATTTCACAACTGCACTGTGCTGTGCGGCCTCTGTATGACATAAAAGCCTTTGTAATGGCCCCAGCTAAGTGCAGCCGTGCCAGAGGCAAGGGGTAGGGTGGGGGTTAGGGGGCTCCGAAGCCTTTAGCTCTCCCTGAGCATTAGAAGTCCCTGATGTGGAGCCAAGCAGCTGTTCTTCTGCACTTGCTGTACTTCTGGCCAAAATTTACTACTTAGAATTCTTCCTAAACAAGGACTGCAAAGAGACCCAAGGTCCAGTAATGCATTCGTAGATGCCCAAAGTGACAGAGAACACACACAAAAAAATCTATGTCTGTGCCCGATGAAGAATAAGGAAAGAAGGGAAGGAAAGGGCCCAGTGAAGACATTTCAGTCAATTTTCTCCACAAATAAACAATTCTACTCTTAATAAAAAGAGGTTTCTTTTGATGATAGCCAGCTAAAGTGCACATTCTCTACAGTAAAGTAGCTTTTAAAGCAAGTTTAAGGGGTTAGAAGGGTCTGGAAGAAGAGTTTATAACTAGCTGTCTCCTGCTTTTATGCCTCGCTAAGACCTCCATCTTCTAACTCCCTTTCTCTCCCCAAGCCAGAGAAAGAGCAGATTTTCCCCAGTTCAGATTATTGCTGAGTGATGACTGTTTTGGCATCCAAACTAGAGTCAACTCAGTCTACCAGTTCAATTTCAGGTTCACAGATCCAGGGGTGATGTTTTGGCTGCTGACTTAAATGTGTTAATTTTTTAACACTCACCAGGTCACCTTTTGAAGTTAACACCCTTTTAAGAAAAGTAAGGAAAATTCACACCTCTTCAAAAGTAACTGTTTTCAGAAGGCTTACAAGAGCACAGTGTATGTTGATCCATGGCAAAGCTCATCGCTTAGAAAATGCATAAAACACCTGCACTGGAAATTTTTGGTTTTGGAGATCACATATATATATAAAGAACAAGTTTATTCATTTTTTAACAAATATGTATTAAAGGCATAGTACATAATAGCCCTGTGCTGGAGAAGGGATGGTACAGAGGTTATTTCTTTTCTGGAGGAGCTCAAGGTCTCAGGGGAGTCATGGAACTTTTCTGGGCACACCCTGTCTCCTCCACCACATCGCTGCAGGCCTCTTGCTCTGAAACCCTTTGGTTTTATTGATTTATGTTTGTAAATTGTAGCTCACACCCAAGACCTTGCCTAGGAAACATCCTTACTACTTTTTGTTGATTGTCACTCCAAAGCTCTGGGAAATAAGACAATTTTCTTTTTAAGCTTGCCATCTTATTTATCAGTAAGTCTGCAAGTATCAGTACAAGCCAAAAAAGCACATGAAAATAATCCACATTGTTAATCGTGAGAGACACACAAATAAAAGCCAGAATCATATATCATTCCACACCCATTTGGGTGGCTACTATCAAAACAACAACAAAACAAAAATAACAAGTGCTGGCAAGGACCTGGAGACACTGGAACTTTTGTATCTTATTGGCGAGCATGGAAAGCGGTGTGATTCTTAGGTAAAATAGCCAGATGGATCCTTACTGAAAACAAAATAGCCTTATGACACTCCCAGCAATTCCACTTCTGGAGATACATAGATAAATACTTGATAGATAGATAGATAGATAGATAGATAGATAGATAGATAGATAGATAATAGATACACTTTTTTCTGTTTTCCTTATTTTCAAAGTAATTGAAACGTTGTTCTCAAGAAAATATTCATACCCATATGGTCATAGCCCCATTATTCATAATATCCCAAAAGATAGAGGCAACTCAGGTGACTTATCAATAGATGATTAAACAATAGAATATTATCCAACTTCAAGGGAATTATGACACATGCTATAATATGAACAATGCTTGAAAGCATTAAGTTGAAAGCATGTCGCAAAAAGACAAATACATGCTTCTGCTTAGATGAAGTATCTGTGGAGACAGCGAGTAGTGGTTGCCTAGGGCTGGGCAGAAGAAAAAATGGAAGTTTCTTGTTTAATGAAGGTAAAGTTTCAATTTTACAAGATGAAAACAGTTCTGTGGGCTGGTGCAGAGCAACATGAATGCACTTAACACTAGCAAACAATGCACTTAAAAATTATTAAGATGGAAAATTGTGGGTTTTTTAAATTTTACTGCAAGTGAAAAACGATATCATCCAATACAATGAATAAAGTGCTTATCTAGGTGAAATGCAGAAGGTTGTCCTAATTCCCTCTTGATTCTTAAATGTGAACGATGTAGGTCACAAATAAAATATCACTCCGGTTTTTATGAGCTGCAATACTGGGATTGTATCAATTTCAGAGTCCATTAACTTTTGATAACCAAGGTTAGTGACACACAGTAGGTTCCGTGTGTACATTGGTGTGCAGGTGTGTGAACACACCCAAGTCCCACCCCCTCCATGTATACCTTAAACTTGGTGATATTTAAAAGAAGCCAATGAAAATGTTACATTCCAAAGGAGTAGTGGCATTTGCTCTTTGAAAGCAAAGACATGGAAATTAATGTGATTTAAATGCAGCATGACAAATATTTAGCAGTAAAAATGTTCATTTCATCAGTGATACTTATCTCTAAAATGAGACCTTGAAAAATGCAGCTGAATTCCTTGTATTACTCTTCCCATTGTGAGTGTCTCTGTTTATTCTCAGTCACGTCAGTGCAGTTTTGTAACGCTGACACAGAAATTATGATTGTCAATTGTCACTAATATAGCTGGGAATTTGGACCGTATAGGCCATTAGGAAAGAAATTCTCTTCCTTTCTTTTCCTTTTTCTGTGGAAAAAAAATATCTCTAAACACTACGATGAGATATTTTATGTCTGTACTGTCTGCAGTAGGAAGATGTGGAATTAAGGAAAGCTATAAAATATAAAGACTCTAGACCTGCATATGATTATCCATATTAAATTGAAGTAAATTTACTTTATATTGCTCACTGTGAGTTTTTCACTTGAAAAACAGGATTTTTTGTTTTATTTTGTTTTTTTACCCCTGATCTCCAGCTTTCTACAGATCTAAATACCTCGAAATAGCTGGAGACTTCAAGCTATTTGGGGTTGCCTTTCTCCTTTCACAATTTTAAATTAAGCTATATTTAAACTATATTTAAACTAATCAATGCAAAATAATCTAACTGGATTAATTTTTCTAGTCATTATCTATCAGCCAAAGAAAGGTAGAAATTCAATTATTTTTGTATTTTGCTTGATTGAAAAGTTGAACAGGTTTTCACAAAAAACTTTGTGGTTTGGATTTTGACTAGAAAAAATGTATATTATATATATCTATATATCTATATATCTATATAGATATATAGATATATATAAATATATAGATATACAGATCTATAGATATATAGATATAAAGATATCTATATCTATATCTATATCTATATCTATATCTATATCTATATCTATACCTATATCTATATATTCTTCCATGCAAAGAAGCCAAGCTTAAACACTGGCACTTAGTATGTCATAATTTGCAGATGTTTTTCAGGAAACACTATCAGTCATCTCTGTATTTCCTTTATTCGTCAGATCCACAACCAACCAATTCCCAAGTAGTCACCGTCTCATTTGGTCTTGCCCTGTTCATTACTATCTTTCCAGCTCAGAACTTTAATTATTTCTCTGCTAAGATTATTATAGCCATATTTCTGGTTCTAGGACTTTTCCAACTAATATACAGTTTTTATTCGTACAGAATTAATCTTTCTTCAATCATCTGGGTTTCACCACATCCATCCCTGACTCGTAAACTCTCAGAGGTCTGTGTACCCCACTGTATTTAATCCAGCTACTTGGCTTATATGTAACACCCACCACAATCTGGACCTCACCAGTCTTTCTAGGCTTACCCTCCCTACCGCCCATTAATTCTCAGTTTCACCATGCTTGGCTTTAAACATTCTCAGAACACTTTCTCCTGTGCTACTGCTCCTAGCACCAGTTCTTTGTCTGTCCTTTGTCCATGAAGACTTCTTAGTATATTGATTGAAACTGATGTCTCTTTTTCCTGAATTCCCAAATCAGGCTTTGCCTTCTCTTACACTGAACTCAATCTTGAAAAGTTTATACCTTAGCTTTGTGCCTATAATCCCTCAACTCCCACATCTTTTGCAGGAGCTCTGCTTCACCCACCTTGCCATTCTTGTTGGACCTACAGCTTTGTGTTTTACATAGTAAATATTTATTGATGGGCTATGTTTGATTGACTCAATTTCCAGAGCTTATTGAGTAGATTTGTTGTGCGTTTAATTAATCAAATTCTCAGTAGAGAAGAAATATTACATGTTATTCACCCAACACAACAAATTCAAGAAATATTGGTCAACCTGCTGGGAGCTAGAAGATGCAGAGGCTCTGACAAAGAAATTCCAGGCCACCAGAAGAACAGAGTCAGGAAAACAATGTATAGGGACTAGCTGTCCCTATGTGACCTCCACTAAACTCTTTACAATGAAGACAGTAGAACATAGTTCTCACAATTATCTTTTGAACTTGACAATACTCCATAGATACCAAATGGAAATATTTTACCAAATGTAGTATACATATTATTAGTCCCTTATCTTCCTGTTTCTTTTTTCCTCCCCAGTGAAGTCTAATGTCAAATTCCCTTCCCTTTCTGTTGATAAGTTTTCTCTCATAGCTTCAGATTTTATTATTTGGCTTCATTGCTCTTAAATGCTACTACACATATCCAGGTACTGGGATTATTTTTTCCTTGTAAAGTTCTTGTTTGGAAATATATGAGTATTTCTAATCAGAGACATTTCTATATATAGTAAATTCTCAGTTTTGTTTAATGTCCAGACATTTTTAATTTCTCATAAAACCAATTTTAAAATAGTGTATTCTTTTTTAAATTTTATTTTGTTTTATTTTTTATTAATATGTGTTTGGAATACAAAACATTTACATTCTGTGCATGAAATTGGTAAATGTATGTAATCCATCTTAATTCCTTTTTTACCCCCTTTCTCTCTCCTCTTTCCTCCCTCCCTCCATCTTTCATTCTTGGATGTTCTGTCAAATATTCTTCTCTTTAATTTTACCTCCTCTGTGCTGTCTATTATTCACATCTCAATATTTCTTTTTGTATCATTCATGTCATTTTTCTCTGACATATTATTTCTTTTTTAAAATCAATACATATTAATAGGATTTGGTGTGATAGTTCCATACAAGTATACACCATGCATTGATCAATCTTATGGCCCTTCTTCTACTGTATACCTCCTATTTTCTTCTAATCCTCCAGTTTACTGATTTATGTTGAGACTCAACTACCTTACATATTTATAGAATTCTTAATCCATCAGATTCTGAATCTGTCCCCCTTTATACTTTTGACATGCTACAGACACTCCAATATATCTCCCTAACACTGATTATTATGCTTATTTTAGATTATTGAGTTCATTAATTGTTTAGGGTTCATTAATTGTTTCATTTACAGAAAATACACTAATTTTTGGTACTTTACAATGCTTAGATACCTCAAACAGCTCTTAACTTCTCATTCTGATCTCATATTACCCTGAGAATATCAAATACTTTGACTGAAGAGGGGGTAGAAATCCAGACCCTAGCTTATGTTCTTCCAGGTGAATTTAGGAAGTAGGAACAAGAGACCAATAAGTCAGAATTGAAAGTCCTCCAATATTATTCTCTCAATTTTATCACTTTCTATTGTAGGCAAAAATACAATTTATGAAGTTACATGACCCTCAGGAAAATTCTTCATAGCTTTGTCCAATTCTGTTCAGAGCTTTATCTCTTGGGTGTAATCACCTGGCCCTGGCCCTTGGTAGAGCAGGGAAATAAAGAGGGTATACTCAAGAAAAGAATCAAAAGCTTTGTCTACCCTTCCATTTTCTCATCCAGCCAGACCACTGCACCACCCTGCTGTCACTCCAAATGCCTCTGGCTGGCAACATGGTGCCACACCATGCTTTTTGGCCTCATAAATTTTGGAGTAGGTAATAAACGTATTGAAGAAACTCACTTCTAATCTGTTACTTTTCTATTCTGCAAGCTTTTGGACATTCTAGTCTACTTGTGTTTTTCTTCTCCATACTCAGATCCCACTTCTGCCTCCATACCATCTTTTTCTCAGATCTATCAGCCTCTATCTTCCATTATGGTATTTCCAAAGTTGGCTTCAGGGGTTTATTTACCACATTTCACAGAGAAATTTAATGAACAGGGCATATTGTGTACAGGTTGACCATCTCTAAGTTTAAAATATAAAATCCGAAATCCTCCAGACTCCAAAACATTTTAAGCAATGACATGATGCCACAAATAAAAATTCCTTTACCTGACTCATGAGACAGTTCACAGCCAAATTGTAGCACACTAAAAATATTGCATAAAATTGCTTTCAGGTGTCATGTTTAGGGTATGTATAAATCACACATGAATTTTGTGTTTAGACTTTGCTCCCATTCCAAGGAGCCACATTATGTACATGCAAATATTCTAAAATTTGAAAAAGAAGCAAATCTGAAAGATTTCTGGTCTGAAGGATTTCAGATAATGCATTATGATTTTATATGCAGAGATTTATTATAACAGACTTGCTCATACCACTGAGCCTGAGAAGTTCCATGATCAGCCATCTGCAAGTCAGAGATTCAGGAAAGCTGTTGATATACTTCAGTGTGAGTCTGAAGACCTGAGAGACAGAGGACTCAGTGGTGTAAATTCCAGTGCGAGAGCAAAATGAGATGGTCAGCTCAAGCCAAGAGATGGAATAAGTAAAAGTGAAGTCTTCTTTCTGCCTTTTTTACTCTTAAGGTGGTCAAAGGATTGAGGACTATCCAACTTCACTGCAGACAGCAATCTACTTTATATGTCCATAGATTCAAGTGCTAATCTCATGTAGAAACTCTCTCAGGTACTTCCCCAAACAGTGCTTAATCTGGGCACCCCATGGCCTTCTTTAGTTGACACACAAAATTAATCATTGCAAAGGATATCAAGCCAAATATGTGTTCTTTAGCCTTTTCTAAAGATTTTTAGATAAGTGCACAGTTTAGATAATCTTATTCATGTTTATATCCATTTATCAAATGGAGTATTTTAGGAAGCAAGATATCTTTGTTTTTGATGTGATATTAATGAATTGGTCTTGGCCAGTATTTTCTTAGATGGCAATATAAAAAATAGATAAAACCTAAAGAGAAGATGCCTGAAGAGTAGGCTTTTAAAGAAGTGTAGTCAAGATCCAATTAAAAGCAATAGAACTGCTGCAATGTGGGGTGTGTGTGTGTGTGTAAAATACATGTAAGATATACAATGCTGGAAAATATGTAGACATATAGAAATATATATATATTTAACATATATTAATATATACAATCATGTGTTATTTAATGATATGGATATATTCTGAGACATATGCTGGTTGTTGATTTTGACTTTGTGGGAACATCATACAGTATGTTTTTGTTTTTGTTTTTTTGTAGCAGGGATCGAACTCACGACCTCATACTTGCCAGGCAGACGCTTAGGCCACTGAGCTAAATCCCCAGCAATTAGAGTATGCTTATAAAAACTAAGAAGACTATGATGTCATAGGAGATATAACCTTTAGGATCATCAGTGTGCATGCATCTCACTGTTGATCAAAATGCTACATGATACGTGTATTGATATATATCAATGAAATATGTATCAATGAAATAAATATATCAATGAAATAAAGGGAAATATATATCAATGAAAAATATATCAATGAAAATACATATTCATTATATATATTCAATAAACTCATATATTCATATATTCAATAAATATATATCAATGAAATAAATAAATATATCAAAGAAATAAAAAGAAATAAATTCATTATAGGTATTCATTCAACAATCATAAGAACTTGCTAAATAGTCTCTGTATGGGTATTTCCTCCACATTTTACACTAGAGCTTGAAGTCCTTGGGACAGGGAACTGAGTTAAAGAAGATGAGTGTTAAAAGCAGAAAAACAAGAAAATTTGGAGCCCACTAATCATTTGGAACCCACAAAGACAGCACTGGAACTTCTGTCAGTTCTAACCTTGATGATAATCACATCCTGCAGAGGTCAGCCCCTCGCATCATTGACCTTAACACTTTCCCCGTAAGTTGAAGGAGAATCCAGAAGAAAAAGAGCAGCTGCAGACACAGCTGCTGTTCCAAACAGTGAAGTAAGTGAACACATAACATGAGCTGCGAAAATGCCCAGGAACCTGCCCAGAGCTTTTGAGAATACAAAACAATATGGTGCTGCTTCAGTGCCACCTTCCAGTTGCCACATAAAAGAATGTCTGTTAAAACCCACCTTAGCCCGTGACGCTCAAGAAAGGGATTCTGAGCAATAGAATCTCACTGTATCAAAATATTTAATCACTGTCTCAAAATATTTAATCTGAGTCCCATCAGATTAAAACTTGAACTCAGGATCTTGAAGAGATTAGGACTTTCACATTCACCTATTGATACTATTTGCAATAGCCAAAGTGTGGAAATAACATAAATGTCCAAAGGTGGGTGAACGGATGCAAAGTGTGGTACATACAGTCACGTGTCATTTAAGAATGGGGATATGGCCTGAGAACTGCTTTGCTCAGTGATTTCATCATTGTGGGAACAACACAAAGTACACTTAATAGACTGAAAAGATGAAAATTTTATGGGACTGACGAGCCACGTGCAGGTCTATTGTTGACTAGAATATCATTCTGTGGGACATGACGATACATGCAATGCAATATTAATCAGCCTCAAGAAAAGAAGGGAATCCTTCCATTAGCAACAACATGGATGAACCTCCAGCATATTATGCTAAGTAAAATGAGATAGTCACAGAATGACAAACTAGATGATTATATTTAAATGAGGTATCAAAAATAGTCAAATCATAGAAGCAATGAATATAATCATGGTTAACAGGGTCTGGAGGGAGGGAAAAGGATCATAAAGTTCAGTTATAGAACATAAATAGGGGCTGGAGATGTAGCTCAGTGGTACAAGCACCTGCCTGGCAAGCATAAAGTCCTGAGTTCAATTCCCAATACCAGAAAAAAGATAAATAAGTTCAATAGACCTGCTGTATCACATAATAACTATAATAATGCTGTGTTGTGCACTTAAAACGTTGACAAGTGGATAGATTTTATGAGTTCTTATTACAATAAAATAGCAAATAAAATTAAAACGCCTTTCCTATGGCAAATAAAATGTTAAACTCTTATAAAAAATAAATATTCTCAGACCCTTCCTTAGAATTTCTGCCTTACATTGAATTATTATCAAGACTTCACTCAGCACTTTCAAAAACTGAAAAAACATATTGTGTATCAACCAAGGTCCTGGCAGCAGACAGACAGCATCTTCAAATTGGGAAGATTTGAAAACAGTTTGCAAAAGGACAATTTAGGAAGCAGAGAGTAGGGTGCAAGGAGGCTATGGCAGAAAAAAGAAAGAGAAAGAAAGAAAGAAAGAAAGAAAGAAAGAAAGAAAGAAAGAAAGAAGAAAGAAAGAAAGAAAGAAAGAAAAGAGAGAGAGAGAAAGAAAGAAAGAAAGAAAGAAAGAAAGAAAGAAAGAAAGAAAGAAAGAAAGAAAGAAAGAAGAAAATAGCTGTGGGGACAGTGGTACATTTACCACACCTTCGCCCAAAGGTGTGGTGGGACAAGTTAGTTACTAAGGATGGAGTTGCATATACAGGGCCATCTGGAGAAAACCAGAGACTTCGCAGCCAGTCCAGGTCATGCCTAAAAATCTCTGAGTCTGAAGAACAAATATTCTGATCCCCTTTCTCATCTTGTCCATTGGTTAAAGAGAACAAATTCTTCCAGGGTAAAAAGCCAGGCAGAACAGAATAGAAACCACGTGAGAAGGAGCAAGTAATGAGATGCAATAAGGTAAAAATAATCATCAACCACACAGAAATTAGAATGATCTAAAAATTGTTTAGGCTAATTCTGTTATTTTAGAGGTGAAAAAGGCAATGGGTTGATAAGCTGTGTTTTATCAGAATAAAAAAAATCCATTAAGGACAGGAATATTTTGTTCATTTCATATTCCTAATACCTAGCACAGTGACTGGCTCATAGTAGATGCTCAATAAATGTTAATTTAGCTGATTTGATTGAGTCAAATTGGATTATATAAAAAAGAAGCACAATTTAAACACGAGTGTCCTGTCTGCTAATTGTATACTACCACCTCCAGATAACATTTTAATTTTAAAATATCAGACATGTTAGAAATTGAACAATATAACTTCCTTTTTACTCCCACCCCTACCATAAGTGATAAAAATCGGAAAACAGGAAAGAAGAAAATTAAAGGGCCTACGTGATTTACCAGATGTGTAATTAGCCTCCAATTAGATCCAGATAGACTACAGCACTTTCTCCTGTTGAATCTTTTAGCACTGAGCATATTGAGTGCTTTATCATGCCTTCACAATTGCACAATAGCCAGCCAAGTGCTGAAGCCTTCTTATGTTTGGAAAATGAATCCATATTTCTAATACCAGTTTTTCTTTTAACCTATTTGTAAATGATTTATTGTAGTAGCAAATCAGATCATGATAAGATAAAGCTTTTTAGAGGTCATTAAAGAGTTTGGGAAAGTTCCTACAAAGATGCTAGTCTTACACTGTCTGGATGATAAGGCAACTTAACAATTTATGTCAAGGTTTGCAAAATGTGTTTGTCTGATAAACAGTTTGCTCTGCGGGCATCAATCATACTTGCTCTCTGTGGTGTGTTGTATTTTTCATGAAGTGAACTTTAGTGACTTTGCCCATCTACAGGTTTTTTCAAGAGTGCGGCATGCTAAAGAGATCTTCCCATCTCCCCCTACACAGCTGCATTTCAAGTCTTACAACATAGCTGCCATATGCCAGGTGCCAACATAGCCTCAACAAGACTGGTGAGGTGGGAAATTCGGCAGAAGTTAGTGTCATTGGGAAGAAAAGTGTCAAACAGTCCTTGGGTTGGGGACAAAAGAAATATCAGAAAAAAATCAAGTATGCATGTGAATGCACATGTATCCATGCACAGTATTTCTAGGCATTACGAGGACTGAACGGAAATGATTGCACTGTGTAAGACTAGAAATGTTCACCAGTATACAGAGATCTCAATACAAGGTAGATAGAGCTGATTTCCCCCCCTCAGCTCTGGCCCTAGCTGTATGTTTTCTTTAATAAACTGAAAGAAATAACACCTGCACTACCCACCTTATAACATCAAACCCAGATCAAACACAGGAAAGCAGATGAGACCACTTTGTAAACTAAATCACTATGCAAATAGAAGCCATCGCGATAAACATTGACTCAGGAGAGAAGATATGTTTATGATTCTTTCATAATTTTTTTAAAAAGTAAAATAAAATACTAACGACCACAGGGCAACTTGGTTAACACACATTTTGGCTTTCTCAAATCTTACTATTTTAGCAGCATTTGCAACCGCTTATAAATCACTTCTCAAAATTGCCCTGAGCTGAAATGATATTTCTAAGCGCATGTTAAAAGCCTGTAAGTGCTTCTGTTCTTGAACAAAGTGAAATCAGGTTACGTTAATAGAAGTATTAATTAATTTGCTCTAATTTTATTCATCAGAATTAGCATTTGTGAAAAGTCTCTCCCATCCTTGAGCACCCTAAAGTGCGTGAGGCTTTAGAGACGGGGCTCCAGCTGCAGCACCTAGCAGCGAAGATGAGAGTGTGGAAAATTATTGTCTAATTTGGAAACCTGAGATGTTACTAGGAAGTGCTGTGGGGTGTGTTATAATGAAAATACCAATCCACATTAGCCATGGTTGCCATAAGCAAAAATCTTAATATCTTGGCCAAACCTACTTAAGGTTCATGTAATAAACCCGCATTCCTAATTTTATTAGTGATGTGCCAAGTTAAGCACTTTGCTGGCCTTTGGACAGATTTATAGCTTGCCTGTGCTGAATTAGTGGTGACTGACAAGAGGACATTGTTTTATAGGCTGCTATTTAGATAAAAACCTGCAGGGTGTTTCTGTAATGTTGTCACTTCAAGTCCAAACAGGAAAAAAGAAATGTGTATTAAGGAGGACTCTTCATTAGCTTTTATGAGTTTAATCTAGTGCAGTCAAATGCTTCCTTATAAGGCAAGACATTTTAATGTACAGAGACAGCCTTATCTCTTTTCCAGGTTTCAGAATAAAACAATCTCTTAGGCTTAGTGCTGCCTCATAAGAGAAAGTTCAATGAGTTAATGTTTGTTAGGCACTTAGAACCGTGAGTGGCACATAGCACTCTCCGTTTGTTAAGTAAGCTAAAAGCATAAATTAAAATTGGTTTTTCTCATTCCACAGTGTATTTCTATATATGTTTGTCTCCCCACTCCAAAAAAAACAAAAAAACACCACAGTTAGCCAATTTTCCAGACTTGTTGACATTTTCTCGCTAGTGGAGTTTACCAAATTGTTAGTCATTATTTTTCCTCATGGTCTGTAAAATTCAGATACTTCTTGTCACACGGAGGAAGACCAGAACCTTCTATTTATTCATGGACATGAGCAGCCCTGCTAGGCTTTATATTCAATGCAATCTTCTTGTGTATTATGGGAGTGCGGTGGCTTCCGAAGGTTGTCATGAGGACTGGAGTTTGGGACCTAAGATTCTCATGTTCAACTAGAAAAGGGTGCTGCACTAAGACCAGCTGGATGACTTCACGGGCACAGACCTTGGCGGCACTCTTGGTTTGGTTACTCGGGGAACAAGTCTTTAGAAACTAAAGCCAAGTCCTATAAATATGCTTTCCCCATGACCTAAACAGATCATTGACCTGAATGTCAAATTCATTAATCTAAACTCTGACTCTTCTTTCTTTTCTCATTAAAAAAAGAAAAAATCTAAAAAGCAAGACTCCCTGAACTCTCTTCTACCCTTAGGGACCAAAGAGAAAGATAACTAGCCAAAGCTGGCTCTCTGTACTCACCAGCAACCTGCCTGTGAAACTCAGAACTCCAAATGGCAGATCTTAGAGGGGTTCTCTTTAAATTCTCTTTAAAATCCCAAACAAAAGGAGCTACCCAATAATTGTGATTCCGTTCTCACATTTAGCAAAAATAGCCCCTTTTGCCAGCCTAGTACTAGCAGATAGGCATAATCACCAGGTTCTAATGCTCTAACATGCAATTGTGAGAAGTCTCTTGGTGTCATCTGAGTGTTCTCATAGACACTTTGGGTCAAAGTGGGAGTTGCCAAAGGTACTATAATGCTTTTCACCGATAGTTAACTGTCTTATCGGAGGGGCTTAGAGTATCCCAAAAAGTATTTATTGTTTTCGCCAGCCCTTTTCTAGTTGAACATGAGAATCTTAGTTTGCTCAAGCATAAACTCAGAGGTTAAATAGGAAATGAGTGGTCCTGATACTGCCAACCTGTGTGTATCGTGACATTTATGTTCTTCAAACAGCTCTCTACCCTGTGAGCTCTCAGCCACCTTGTTAAGCCAGCTACAAGGAATACAAATGACAGAAGCATCTATTCTTTGCATTTTTCTGGCATTCCTACTTTTTGTTCTTGCTGTTAAATATCTGGCTTAATAGTGTGCAGACTTACTGGGTCCCATCCTGACTCTTCCATGAATTAGTGATAGGATAGTCCAAGACTCACTTTCCTGCTAGGAAATAAAGGTGCTAATAGTGTCTCTCTTATCAGGTTATTGGGTAGATTAAACAGAAAAAACAAATATAAAGTGCTTAAAACAGTTCCTAGTAAACAGAAATTTTCCCATAAATACTAGCTTAAGCATTGCTATTATTGTTATTTTTATTAGTCTGTCCATTCAAAAACTGTTTAAACTCTAAGTGAGACAAGGCATGATCCCTGCTCTATTTTATATGCTCAGTTACCTTCTAGGCATGCACAAACATAAGGATGTGTAAATGCAGGTATGAAAAACAAAGTTCTATAAAACTGTCATTGTACATATACATATGGATGACCCTTGCCTAGATACAGGCCTCTTTACTCCTTGTCTGCTCCAATACTCAGGTTTAAATGTGTATTCATATATGCATATAGATATATATGCAAATGTATGTATTACATATTCCTATGATAGAATTAAGCGGTGAAAATGAATGTGAATGGAAAAATGATGCCGAAACATTGTTTTAGGGGCACTATAGTATAACCTCTATTAGACTAAATTTACTTCATAATATATTTGTTTTGCATACATATATTTTGACTCTTAGGCAGAACTAATCTATTTGAATTCTAGTTTGAACAGTAAGTCCCACCATCATGCATTGATGTTGTGGCCTCCTCTTTTTCTTTTCCCTTCCTTTCCCTTGGCTTCTCTCTTCTTCTCCTCTCCTCTCCCCTCCCTTGCCCCTTTGCACTCTCCATTGCCTCTTCCTTTCCCTCTGCTTTGCTCTTTCCTGAAGCCTCCAGGGCAAATGATACTTCTGCTCCCCTCGGCCACTTCATTCATTATGCTTCTTGCTTTTTGGAGCCTCAATAAAGTCACATGGCTAAGATGCCACCTCTAATCCCACTTTCCATTTGTATATTGGATTTTGCTAACCACTTTTTAAATAAAAATACAGCATGATTCTAATGTACTAAGGAGTTCCAGGGATAACCATATAATTTCAAAATGATTCTGATTTTGTTTATATGCAGCATAATTTTTTACAGTCCTTAGTCTTTATTTGAAGCATTGCAAAGTGGATTTTTATGAAAGGTATTATAAAGGACTCCTTGTTTCTTCATAACAGATCTGAATGTTAACTGATCAGAGTTCAGATAAATAGTCTTTACTCTCCATTAAAATATTAAAAAGCCTTTGGTAAGAAACTGGCATAAAGATCCTTCATTCTTGTTTAATGAACACTTGTTGGCAAGTATAACACTTTAATAGCTTTGCAGAATGAATTTTGTGTGTGCATCCTCCATTTCCCTGTCAGACACTTGTCCAGGTGCTGGAAATTTATTGGTGGAAGCATATTTTTACTCATTAGTTTTGTATTTGATTACAGAATAGTAAAATATGAACCACCAAGTCCCTGAGGCATAGCTGTGTACATTGAGATTAGTAATTGCATGTCATCGTGTTTTCCATTGGAATTTATATGGACAGACAGGATAGGTGTTTCTTAAGTAGGTTTAAAAGCAAGGCAAATTTGTATTTAATCTTTTTTTGCAGCTATAGTTTCCTTAGTGGAGGAAAGGTTAGGCTATATCATATATTTTAGACATAGTTTTAATTTTTTTCTCTTTTCTATTTTTTTGTTCAGAGTTGAAGCATATCAGATTTTCATGCTAACCACTACTAAAAATCTCAGTGCTTATAAGGATGATATGATATAAAACCTGTCAACAGAGACTAGTTTTGCCCACATTCCAGCAAGCACAATGAGGAGGGATGATTATAGGTGTAGACAAGCCTCACCATTCAAACAAGGAGCTTAAATACAAAACAGAAATTACAGGCTGATCTTCAGGGTACATCTCTCTCTATTTTTTTAATCTACAGTTAGGGCTTTTATAATGTGAAGGTTGTAGTCCCCCCCTCCTTAAAAAGTTCTAAGTTGTGAGGCTGTGGTTGTAATTTTTTCAGTAATGCTTGCTAAGAGAAATTATCATTTTGTTGTTTTGTAGCACAATAATAAAAAAGAACTGCATTAAATGATTTTTGTTTTAGACTGTACTATGCTTAAGCAGTGCCAATCATGTTGTGCTCTTTTCTATAAAGATGCTCATAAATGCAATTTCCAAAACAGAATCTAATGAGGTACTTAATGGTCACAAAACTGGCACATTTGATAATTAATGTTCCTTGCTGATTTTTTGCTGATGCAGCATAGTGACAAACAGTGGTAGAAGTTAACTAAACATATCCTTGAATCACTACTTAAAACTAGATCACAGAAAGAACTTTAATAACACTATTTACTATAGAGTGAATGAAAACTTAATGACATTTTTCTAGGCTCAATGAGCAAACTATATGCAAAGAGCATATGTTCTGAGAAGTGGAAGCCTCTTCCACACATGGAGGCTGTTAGACACTATCTGAGACTTAGCTGCTTATACTGTGCCCCACAGTATAAGGTTCTGAGCTATCAAAAGTAAGTCACAATTTACTGAGTACTTACTATGTGCCAGGCACTTATATATTTCCTGATTATATTCTCATAACAATTATGTATGTAACTTCTCCCACACAAATAATTATTTCCTTTTAAAAATTAAGTACTGAGGCTTAGCAAAGTTAAATTCACAGAGTTTAGTAGTAACAGTTCATTTATAAGAAAGGCAGTGACTTAAAATGGAAAGGCCATGGTATTGTGGAATACATGAAACCTCAGTTTGAATCTGTTTTCTATTTTACAATACCATGAGACCCTTAGTCTCCTTCAAATTCAGTTTTCTCATCTATAAAATGAGTGTGTGAGGATTATACACTCATTTTATACAATTGGGGATTTGACTCAAAGTTTTAATCTCTCTCTCTCTCCTCTCTCTCTCTCTCTCTCTCTCTCTCTCTCTCCTCCCAAAGAATTTAACAAAATTGCAATTGGAAGACAAGTGCCCCACCTCCAAAGCTTAGTACTTTTCCAGCGTACTATTCTGCTTTTTATAAGCACTAATTATAGGCAATTCCTTTCCTCACAGCATACAAAACAAGTTTAAATTGCAGTTGATAGATAGTTGAATAGTCAAATACAACACATGATTTTCATAAGTGTCTTTAATAAAAGTACCCTAAAGACCTAGCCATCCTTATGATCTTTGGTTTTGTGTGGGCTTTGTCTGACATTTTACCAACATTTTTAATAATGTTGCATGAAATTCTATTGTTTAAAATGCATGGAGAAAATCACATCACTCTTTACCCCCAGTTACTAACCACAGAGTCTGATTTGGTGTGTGTGGGTGTGTATGTAATTCTTGACATTACTTTGAGTAGTCGATTTGAATCTACTGTTTAAATGAAGAACACTCTGATTAAAACATGTAGAAATGGTTGGAGTAAAAGCGATCTGAAATCATTACCAGATATTGCTCTTTCAAAAGAAGGGAAGGTCAGATACTATAGTTTAAAAACTACCATTTCTGTTTTTTTCTTAAATTGCATCAATGTTTTATGGCTGAAAGATCATGTTTATTTTCTTATTGTGTTGTTTGTAAATTCCCATTGACTTCAAAAGAGGCAGTGCCTACTAAGAATAGTGTGCATTTCACAGTTTAGATTTAAGGGATTTGAGGGATTCGGGAAAGCTGAGAGATAATTGAAGACTCACAAGGGAGGCATAGAATGGATCGGAACAGCCCAGGGAGGCTCAGGGAGGATTGCAGGGGCTCCAAAAGAGCTGTGAGTGGATCAGTGTAACAAGCAGAGGTTAAAGGCGCTCCTAACGGCAGGGGAACAATGAGCAAGAGTTAGAATGTCACACGGGACAAACAAGAAAGAGGATACAAGTGGGGGCTAACTGTCTCATTCCAAGCCACCTCATCTATCCCTGTGGACCCGTCCAATCTACATGCTGATAACTCATCCCTAGAGCCGGAGCATAAATCCAACAGCCTACTGAGCGTCTTGGTTGGGTTGGCCAATAGGTCCTTCACGCTCAGTGTGCCTGAGCTTGAATTCATCATCTCTTCTCCCCTGGCATGACTAGGTATCAGGGGATCTCAGAACACTCTCTGCTTTGTACTCTGCATTTATAATCTGGTTCTGCAATAGCATTCTTCTTTCAGAGTCTCCTCCGGCTCAGCTGCCTGAATCAACACTCCGGTTGCAGTGTCTACCTGCCCTTCTGTGTTATTTTGTCCTATGCTCTGCAACTCAGCAAGCCGTTTCTCTACCTCACCTAGCTCACATCCAATGAGAAATCCAGAAGTACCTGGCTTTCTACTTGCCAAACAGAGGAAATTATTGCTTTATAAATCTACAAATCAGTATTCTTCTGGATTCCTCATTCATCCTTACCTTCTCTACTGACCAAGCCAGTGAGTCGTATTAATTACACCTTCAAAGTATTTTTCCTATTCTTTTAAGCCAGTGATCTTTTTGCTCCCTGCCACTTTATGTGGATTTATTATTTATTCAATCCTTGCTGTGATATTGTAATAATCTCTTACCTGATTTCTCTATCTGCACCTTCCGCCTCCATTTTCCACTCTAGTTACCTAAACTGTGATTCTAACAAATGAATACAAGTATATTAAGTTAATTCATCCAACTGGAAATGTTTCTATATTTCCCTACTGCCTTCAAAACAAAGCCCAAACTCATTAAACACTATGTAGATTCTTTCCAAGACTACTTTTTCCTTACTCTTTTATCATCATTTTCTGCCATTCCTCACCTCCAGTGTCATCCTCCAGACACCATGCACTACTCGTACAATTGTGCCATTCCATGCTACCACAGCTGAAGCGTTTGTCCATTTACTGTGTCTTTGTGTCTATAACCTCAAAAGCAACTCATTCTTCAAGATTTCAAATGAAATGTCCACCAGTGCGATACTTGTTAAGTGATTCTGCCTTTTAAGTCACTTTTCCATCCAATCTACATAGCTATGTGCAAATGTACCCAAGTCGTATCACCATGGAATGAAAGAAGCCAGAAAAACCAAGTTTTTCAAGTATAACCACACTATAAACTGTGAGCAATGGGAACTGGGATCATAACCAGCTAAAGATGCTGTGAAAATTCTGATCTAGTATGTTAAACAGAGAACATCTGGGAAGGGTAAATATGCTGCACTTGATAGTTCAGATCTAAGGAAAGTCCAATGAAACTCATGGGTTTTCTAATAGGGGGATGAAGCTTGACAAAAGAAACTCAACAGCAGTCAGTTAACTTGAGTAGACAGATGGGTGATTGTCCTGGGTGAATTTTGTTAGAGACAGAAGAAGTTCAATTCCTATTTTGAAGAAAAGCAGCATAGCTTCATAAAATGAGGTCCTATGTTCAGGAAATAAGACAAACAGTAACCAGAACTAGGGAAATCAGGTCTAAGGAAAGCACAAATCCAGCCATGAGAAATGGAGGCATTAAAGAACACATCCAGTGACAGTTGACTTAGTATTTAGCCCCAGAGGGACTCTGTGGGACTGGACGCCAGCAAGGAAAAAGTAGGGGCAGCCTCACTAAGAGGGAGACTGCAAGCTGGAGCCAGGCAGGGCCTGCATCCTCCATACTACAGCTGATACGAATTCTGTCAAGCTGGTGGTTTTTCTTGACATCTGGCCTGATTTTTCCTTCCTTAATTTTATTCAATGCAATCTAAAGAACAGTTATTTTACATTTTGCCTCACTTTGAACTTTTTTTCTTACACTTTTCTTGGAAACCTCTGTCTGATATTTGCAGACTTTAGTGTTTAGAAACTGTCAACACATTCCTGTTAATTGTTGCTTAATCAGCCCTCTTTCCAGTTTACCTCCTTAACCCTTCTTTATATTCCAGGCCACTTGTTATATAAGTGTCTCCCTAGATCAAGTCTGTCCTCCTTTTCTGGTGTGGCTAAAGCCTCATTCAAATGGAAAAGTCCAGAAAATGACTCTCTGAAATCTGTAACCATCTCTGCTGACTAATGTGAGCAAACCACCGCAGAAGCATCGTTCTCCATCCTCTCTGCAGGAGACCTGGTAGCATCCTATTCCTTTGGGAAAACATCAGTCACCTTCCTCACATCAAACCCTAAAGAATGAAATTAGAGGTCGTGGCTAGTGACTATCTGCAGCAGTTCAGCAGACCAAAAAGACCACATTCTAGTTTTGCAGGACAACTTTGGAGAAATTTGTTAACTTCTACAGGTTTCTGGTTCTCCATCTGCAAGACAACTTGATATATAATTTTAAAAATTATTGTAAAGAGAACATAGATGTCAGTGACTGAACACAGTGCCACACACATAATTGTTTTAGCAACTGTTTTAGTAACTATGATAGAGGAAGAAAAATTCTCAGATTCACGTTTTTCCTAAACGTGTCTCTTTCCCCTAAAGATATTAATGTGGACAATCCTAGAGTCTGTAATGGTTGACAGAACATGTCATTTGGGATTTGAGAATTTTCTTCTCCCAAATTCATTGTGTTCTCCATCTCCCATGCCACCAAGGGAAGATTCTAAAAGTTTTATACACATTTTAGAAAATCACCTCATTTAAAATTCTAGGAACTTTCTGCACTTTCTGTTCAGATGTTGATAGGCATTATCCCTGAGTGGGCATTTTACCATTAAATATAAGTGCTATCCACCTCCTCCTCAACCGACACCAAAAAACTGTTATGTAAGGAAACATAAAGAAACAGTCTAATTACTCAGAAAGTCTTTGGGCCTTGCCAGCTTTGTGCATCTTACACATGCATCATCTTTTATTTTTCTTTTTTATCTTCACACTAACCTTATAAGGTAGGTATTATTTTCTCCACATTATGTAAGAGCAAACTAGGACTCATTGTTTATAAGTACATTACAATTAATTAAGTACAGAATCCAGGTCTCTTTACCCGATGTTCTCAATAGGCTTTGAAAGAAGTTTTACAAACCTCTTCTTTTTTTATTTTTATTTATTTATTTAATCATTTATTGATTGATTGATTGATTGATACTGGGGATTGAACCCAAGGCCTTTGCGCTGAGCTCCTTTTACTTTTTACTTTGAAACAAAATCTTAATGAGTTGGCCAGGCTGGGTTCAAAATGCTCCTCCTGTATGGGCCTCCCAGAGCTAGAACTACACGCGCCGCCACGCCCTGCTCAGAAAGTAAATCTCAAGACCACTATGGCCACCGCATTGTCGCCCACACCCAGCAGCTTTAAATTTGAAACCAATGTTTCTGGATTTGAATCCTAGTTCTACTGCTTATGCACTGAGTAGCTCTGGGCAAGCTGCTGAGCTGTAATCAGTGCTATTTCTCTCTGTAAATCGTGTAGAATAATCCCTCTGTGGAATAGTTGAGTAGAATGCCTGGTATGTCCTATAGCCTAGTAAATGATCATGTCTTCTTGCTCTTAGCCTCCTTTCCAGGTCTGTAACAAACCTTGTCTACTCCCATTTGTATTTCTGAGTGTTGGGGCTTGAACATGGCCCTTTCAAACTGTAGGTGTTGCCAGGGTAATAATACTGAAATGTGGAATTTTTAAGGGGTGAGTAGGCTGTGAGGTCTCCTCCCTTGAGAGTGGGATTCAGACCCTTATTGAAAAGTTTTGTGCAGTGTTAGGCTACACATGTGGCCAGGTTGCTCTCCCGTGCCATTACCCTCCCACATTCCACCACCAAGGACTCAGGGAGAAGAGCCTCGTCAGATTCTAACACCTTGGGCCTGGACTTGCACTATGCAGAGCTATAAGAAATAAGCTTCTCTTCTTTCTTAAACTACTTGGTCTACATAGGTATTTTGTAACAGCACAAAATGGAAAAAGACACTAGGCAACACTCCTTTGTTCAGGAAATTATTAATGAGTTTCAGGTATATTTGGAGTAAAAGTCAAATCCTCTTGTGTTTTAGTGTCCAAAAACATTAAGAATGTTTTTCTAATTTTCACCCGAAACACTTTTTTATGATTTTAAACATAGTTCCACTTCACTATATTTAAACAAGCAGCTATCTGATGTTTAAGAAAAACTGAAAAATACTCTTCCATTAGTTGGAGTAGAAAGTGGCTCAGCAATATTTCTACGTTTCTTTTGAGTATCATAGAACACAGGTCCCTGCCCCCTGCCCTCAGCAAAACATATTGCTGCAGTTTTTAAAATTTGTATTCAGTGACAACATGCCACCCATTCAATTATTTCTGAAACCTCAAAATTGTTTGTCAAAATTGTTTTGGGAATTACCAAATGATTTCACTTCTTATTCATGTTCAGTGCTTTTTTTTGTTACCCAGATCATTTAAACCAATTTTCTGAAAGCAGCCAATATCATCACATTTTCTTTTCCGACTTTGATCTACAACCAAACTAATAACACTGTTATTTCGCAGGTCCTCAATGAACTGATAATCTCTGCTTTGAAAACTGTGTGGCTCTGTGCAAGGAAGACAGGGCAGCTCTCAGAATTAGGTTCAAAGGGCAGCTCCTGCATTTAATGTTCTGATTGACCTTTAGCAAGATTCTAAGTCTTAGCCATCTCATCTAGAAAACAAGAGCATTCATTCTTTCTTTAATGAATGACAGTGGCCCAGTGGGTGCAGAAAAAGATACTGAGGATATAGCAGTGCAGTGAACACAACACAAACATCCCTGACTTTAGGGAGCCTAAATTCCAGATGGGAAACAGATGAAAAAGTGATCAAATAAATAACGCATAATCTGGATTATGCCTGATGGCGAGAAGTAATGTGGAGAAGAATAAAGCAAGGCAAGGATGATGCTGCACATTGGGAAGCATGGGGCAGGCTACTTTGGATACTAGGACACCAGAGAATAAACACAACTCTCCTTTTACCAAGTACCTGGAGAATTGCATAAGAGAATGTGAATAAGGGTTTGTGAAGTTGTGGTTGGTTTTGAAGGATGGCAGCTGAACTGGTAAGATAAAGCAGACAATGAAACAAATCAATTAAATTAACACACACACACCAGGAGACTGTACATTTTCCAGCTTTAATGCATGTTAAATGTATTTTAAATCTCTTTTTTGATGAGTTGTGAAAGCTTAAGCCACTTCACCCTCTGAAACTATGCACTTCAATTTCCTCCTCTGTGAAATGGGTTAATACAGTATATCCCTCCGGAAACGACTCCTTAGTATTATTACACATTCTTTTCTGAGGTAGTTGTGGTTTGTGTGAAGTGGCTTGTACTTTTAGATATGGCCAGCATTCTAGAACTATTGTTGTAAAATTCCATCTAATAAAGACACTGCACCCATAAGTATCAAAATAGTACTTTATTCTTCAAACTCTGAGAGTCAAACTCCTTCATTAAATTTAAAAAGTTCTCCCTCACCCTCTTCACCATTCTGCAGAAATTATCTTAAACTCAGGTGAATACAAGGGTCCTCATGGTGATTCCCTTGTCAGTAAATGAAATTAAAGTCACGCCAATGAATGAAGCAAACAGACTGCTTCAGCCTGGGTGAACTATTCGGAGCTGAACAGAAGTGAAACAGCACAGAAGTCTCGGTTGAGTCTCTCCCTTTTCTGTGAACCGTCCCTCTGCAGCTGGCAGGTGCTGTCACCTGCTGCTTACTATTACAGAGGTTTTCACTCCCAGACGTTTGGTAGAACTCTCAGAAGAATATTGCTATTCTGAGATTCCATATTCCCCTCTTGTGCGATTCATCTCCACTTGAAACCGAATGGAATCCCATTAATTATCACTTCAGGTAGTAAATCAGTTTCTCCAGTGTGAAAGGAATGCAGCAACCTGAGTCCCTCTTTTTGTTTGGGATCGCCAGAGGGTTATTACAGATGGTATTGAACTCATAAGAATAATTTTAGCATTACTGCAACAACAAAGCATTTGTAAATGTATAACCTTGTTTTTCTTAAAAAGCCCTGAATAACTGTGAAGTCACATTGCTGGATTAAGTGCGATAGCTCTTCTCTTTCTCTGTTCCCTCCAACTTTAAAAGCATGTATTCAATCTCCGGCTTTAAAGTCAAGGCAATGCGCTGATGGACTGTGCTGACATAATTGTGTTAATGACAAGACACGGAGGCTACATTGTTAGATAGGTTGCTTATCATCACTATTTATTTGGTTCCTTTTGCCAAGTCTGAATTATACTTTTTATACATTGTGGTTAGAGCCAGTCATTTAAAGTGCTTCAGTGTTGAAACGACATTTTTTTTAACAAGTCTTTTAGCTGTAGTTCAAGAGAGAGAGAAAAAAGATAAGTCTTCTACATCATCATTAAACAGGGTTCAAAGTAAGCCCTTGCTGAAAGATGTGAAGTTTGAGCTCTTAGGAAATGAAATCTTTGATCTCCAAAATGATTAGTGAAAATATTTTTGTGCACAGGCCCATTTTTATCTCATGTTAAGGAAAATAATACAATTTAATCTACATAATACTTCTTTCTAATACCTGAAGTCAACCTCTTTTGCTTTGTGTCTAGAACTGTGTGAGAGCCCTCAACTCACCGCTGAAGGAAGGAACTGGAGAGGGGCCTATCTTTCAAGAAATCACAGCTATTTGGCTAAAACCTGAAGGACCTTATTTGTATGGTGCCTCTGTCATGTCTTCAAAGGATGCCATTTCAACATTGCAAAATTCTCAAGGTCTTTTCCAGATAAAATTTAATGGCAAAATAATATAAAAATGTAAGAAATAAGCATGCATCATGAGGTAAAGCTGAGGAAGAGATAGATTATCTCCGAGCCACCATTCTGTGAAAACAAACTGAAAGAGTAAATAAAAGCCAGAAGGTACAGTAGATATCATGAAAGGGAAAGAAACTTCTCAGAAGGAAAGAACTGGGATGGGGGAAAGGAGAAAAGAAACGGGGGTGGGAGGGAAATACACAGTGGGGGAGGGCAATACACACACACACACACACACACAATTAAGATAATTGTTTTACTTCCCATTAGTTCATTGAAAAGAACATTGCTGCTTATGTTGTTTGATCAATTTTGCATGCCTGTATCTGGTAACCTAAGCAACTATTTTGAAGACAATAATATGCAATACAATAACCATTGTTAATTTCCTATCATCTCATTTAAAAATTGTGGTTTTGTTTTTTATTGTCTTTAGAAAACTCCAGGAAGGATGGCCTTTGGGGTAAGAAAGGGGGGTGAATGTGAAGGTAGCTAGTAATCTCTAGACTGATGTATGAACATAGATCCTGGAGCAGAATGGTTAAACTGAGTGCTGAATTGTCCTCCTCAGGTTCATAGTACTGAACTTCATGATTATCTCATTCTTATCACTGCTTGCTTTAGATGCATTTTAAAGCAACATGAATTTATTTACTAGTGGCCAGACGCTGTTCTGGAATATAGAAAGGAGCTACACCAAGCTCCAGCAGTCACAGTTTCCATTCAGTGAAAGAGATGCATGAGCAGTCTTGTACATGAATCCCAAGCCCTGGCACTCAGATTCCCCTACGATATACCCATGCATGCAATTGCTGGGTCACGAGACATGCTCATCCATGGTAATGCTGCTAATGCCAAATTGCTTTCCAATGTGGTTGCATCGGGTTAAGTGTGACAGAGTTTCTGCTTATCTCACCAGCCTTTGAGTTTTTGACTGAAAATACCATTGAGTCAGAAATTATAAATCAGATAAACAAAACTTTTATTTTGTGACTGCTAAGAAAGTTGAGCGTTTTTATTGATCATCAGCTCATTTTGTGGTTGGTTGATGGTCACTGTTTGCCCTTTTGCCTGTTCATATTGCCTGCTCTCCATTTTTTAACCTACTTATTTCTAAATTGGGGTGCTTGTCTTGTCGTTGTTTTATTAGAAGGTTAGAGATAATAATTTTTTTCAGTTGTGATTTGTATCATTTCACTCAATGTATGATTCTTTCCTTTTCTCCTCCAGTATCATTCACTGATTAGAAGCATTTAATACTGTTAATGTTTTCTATATTTTATGGATTTTCTATTGAATTGTTTTTTCCTATTTTCAGACCATGAAGATATTCTCTAGTCTCTTCCAAAAGTTTCTAAGTTTTACTTTGTCTTTCAATTTTCTAATTCATCAGAATTTGAGTTGTCTGGTATGAAGTATAATTCAATCTTCCCCTATAGAGTTAACTGGTATTAACACAATGATCATGAATTTATAGTACTACCTCAGTCATAAATTATAGTCATGTGTGCTTATGGAGCTCTGAAGACAAGTTCTCTTCTACTCATCACCTACTGCTCCAATGTTCCTGCTTCCTGTGTTAATAGTACTTCTTGCTGTATAGTACAGCAATGGAGCCTCTTTTTCTTCTAAATTGTCCTAGCCTTTTCACCTTCATATAAATTTTTTAATCTTTATCAGATCATATTTTAATGAATTTATTTAAATTTTAATTGACTTTAAAGATTTATTTGAATAGAAATTGTGCCATTATAATAACAAGTCTTCCTATCCATGAACCTGGTAAATCTTCTCACTTACTTAGCTCGCCTTACAGTTTTAAGTGTTTCCCTTTAAAATTTTGTACCCCTCAAATATTTTCTTAGGAAAATTTTTTCTTAATTAAAATTTTCTCTAAATATTTTACTAATTGCTGTTAACTAAGAAACATGCAGTTTGTTTTTTATAGTATTTATCTCAAAATTGCACTGAAGTTTCTTTTAAACCTTCTTTGTGCATGTTTTCTTTTTGTTTTTAAAACATCATATCCACTAATATAGTAATATTATTGATTCTTTTTCTAATTTTTAAAAATTCTTCACTATATGTTACTGATGTAACTAGGATGCAAGTGGTACAAATTGTAAGATTACATCAAGTATAATGTTTGCTATAGATTGAGGAAAAAAGGCCTTTTTTCAGTTTGAGAAATTTCATTTCCATTTCTACTTCATATCACAAAGAAGTGTTAAATTCATTAAACACGTTTTCTGCATCTGCAAAGTGATTCTAAATAATAAAATCCTGATATTTTTCTTTTTTATTAATATGATGAGTTATTCAAATTAATTCCTAATGTTAAGCCAACTTCAAATTTCTGAGATATAGTGAGCATGAGCACAACATGTATCTTATATTGTTGGACATCTAACTTAAAATGTTTTGTGGTCAAAATAATTGCAGCAAACAATATTCTATTTTCTGTTTCTATCAATTTCACTATCTGAATTTCTTAGTGTGTTTTTTTATGGCTATAACAAAATGCTTGAAGCTGATTATTTTACAAGAAAAGAGGTTTATTTATCTCATAGTTCTAAGGCTAAAAGCCTAAAATCAAGCCACTCATTTATTCAGCATCTGGTGAAGTTCTTATGTTAGGTGACATCACAATATGTGAGTGCCTGCAGAAGTGATATACAGTGAGGCAAGAAGCCAGAAGTACTCAGGGTCAACTTGATCTTGTGATAACTAACCAGGGACACATGAGAAGTATACTAATCCTTTCAAGGGCAATGATCTAAGCCATCTTTCACCAGCCTCACATTTTAAAGGTTCTACCACTTCAGCACATTTAGGGGACACACTCAAACCTTATCAAATCCAAACCAATGCAGCAAGATACCGTACCTCATATAAATGGAACCTAATATTTGTCTTATTATGACTGACTTATTTCATTTAACAATATAACAATGTTCGTAAGTTAGATTCGTGTTGTAGCATATGTCAGAATTTTCTTCCTTTTTAATGCTGAAATACATAATCCTTTAATCCATTGATGAGATGGGTGCTTGCTTCACTTCTATCTTTGGCTGCTCCTATGAGCATGTCCAAATATTTTTTGACCATTTTAATCTATATTTACAATTAGATTGTCTCATACCTTCTTTTCTTTAAATACAGTGATCTTATCTGAATTATGAGAATTTTCTTTCTTTTATTTTAGTTTTATTTATAGAGCAGTTTTAAATTCACAGCAAAAGTGAGAGAGAGGTACACAAATTTCTTGTATACTTTCTCCTTCACTCAAGCATGGCCTCCCTCATTTATTAAAAACCTCACCAGAGTGGTACATTTGTTACAACTGATGAACCCACATTGACAATTCATTGTTACCCAAAGTTCATAATTTATATTAGGGTTCATTCTTGTTGTTGTACATTCTATGAGTGTGGACAAATGTATATCCACCATCACAATATGATGCAGTGTAATCTTACAGCCACCAGTCTGTTTCACCTATTATCTTTCCTCTACTCTAACTCCCGGCAACTATGGATCTTTTCACTATTACTATAATTTTACCTTTTACAAAATACCATATAATTGGAATCCTATATATTGCTGGTTTTCTAGATTAGTTTCTTTCACTTAATAATATGCCTTTAAGTGTCTTCCATGTCTTCTCATGGCGTGATGGATTATTTCTTTTTAGGACTGAATAATGCTCCTCTATCTGGATTTGTAATTGTTTATTTATCCATTTTCCACTGAAGGGCATCTTGGTTCCCTCCAACTTTAGGCAATTACAAGAAAGCTACTATAAACATCCATGAGCAGGCTTTTGTGTGGATATAGCTTTTCATCTCCTCTGGATAAATGCCAAGGAACAACATTATAGGATTATATATTAAAAGTAGATTTAGCTTTGCCAGAAACTCCCAAACTATCTTCCAAAGTGCTGCACTGTTTTGCATCCCCAGCAACTATGAATGGGGTTCTTTCTCTGTCTCCTCATCAACATTTAGTGTGGTTCATGTTCTGGGTTTTAGCCATTACAATAGGTATAATGATATCTCATTAGTGTTGTAATTTGTATGTCCTGATGACATATGATGTCATGTGCTTATTTACCACTTGTATGTCTTCTTCGGTGAGATGTCTGTTAAGGTCATTGGCCTTTGCTTGGGTTTTAAAGTTTTAATAGCCTAATAAAATTAAGTAAGAACTATTCCCTTTTTATTCTTTCTAGAACAGTTTGTTTTTGATTGGGATTATCTGTTCCTTGAATGTTTGGTAAAGATGATCTTTAAAATCATTTGGATCTGTGTTTTTAATATGGAAGAATTTTAACTCTTCATAGATTTGTTTAATGTTTCCTTGCCTATCCACATTTCTATTCATTTTAAGTCAATTTCAGCAAATCACAGGTTTTGAAAGTTTTGCCATTCATTTGATTTTTGCCACATGTACATAACTTGCTTTTAGTATTACATTAAATTTGTAAACTCTGGGTCCCTGTTTTATTCTTAGTATTTTATGTCTTATGCTACGTTCTTTTCTCACCAGCTGGTTTTGCCATATGGTTAAGTAGACACTAGCCTCTTCAGAGAAGGTCCAAGTTTTTAAAAGTCTTTCTCTCATATATTTTTAATTTTATTAATTTCTGCTCTGTTTTTTAATATTTTCTCCCTTTCTCTTTCATTTCCTTGGTTTTGCATGTATGTATTCTCTAACTTTTTGAGTAGAATGATACTCAAAAATATTCAGTTTTTCTCATACGCATTTAAAATTATACTGTTTCTTCCATGTAATACCTTATCTGAACATTAAAAATTGTGTTATGAAATATTTTCATTCTTATAACATTTTAAGTATTTCTAAGCTCTATGATAATCTCTTGTCTAACACATCATTTATATTTTTAAAGTTTAACACAAATTTTTGGTTAGGTTTTAAAAATTTTTTCTTTCTATTAGTACATGTTTACACTATGTAATGGTTGCGTTTGTTGCTGAGAGTTGGAATATGTACACAGGGTGTCTTAATTCATTTATTTCCCTTCCCTTCCCCTTCTTGCCTCCTCCTGTCTCTGTTTCTTGGTCCCTTCCCATTTGCAAAAGCTGTATCTCCCCATTATCTATTATCTTTCTTTTATTTTGCTATTTAGATTATTTATACTTTGAGTTTCTATATAAGTTAAAACATACAATATTTAAGTTTGTCTCATTTATTTCATTCAAAATTATATCCCTAAAGGACATCCATTTTTCTGCAAATGATTCAACTTTATCCTTCATTCTGGTGGAGTAGTATTCTATTGTTGGCATAAATTTTTAAAATTTGGTTTAAAATCACTAAATTATTTTACTGCTGATCACATCTTCAGGTGGAGCCAAGAAGCTTCCAAAAATTGTCCCGAGTAGAGCTTTCACTAATACTCTAATTGTAAAATCAACCTCTATCACCAACAACCACACTGATGTCTTACTTTGGGTATTTTTGATTCGGTGGTTTCTGCTTTGTTTTGTTTTTTTGAACATCAAAACAAGGAGAAAACTTCTATGACATTTAGTGTTCATTATAAACCCTAAATAAATACTGGCTTATGAAAATTCCTCATATTTTATGTTATTTAAAATGACTTTCTTTGACCAAGTTCAGATAGAGAAATTGTTTAAAATCTTATATTAATTTTGAAAAGTTGTATTTCCATAGGAATTCATCTATGTCACTAAAAGTTTCAAATCGTTGGCATAAAGTGGTTTACTTTAGGTGCTTAGTAACCTTTCAATGCTTCTAAGCTCTATAGTGATGTCTTGGTTTTTCAACTTCAATATTGGTAATTTGTATCTACTTTCTTCTTTTGACAACTATCCTTTGGCCTTGTTGATTTTTTCCCTTGTGTATTTGTTATGTGTTTTGTTTTAACCTGAGAAATTATTTTCTAGTTTTCCAAATTAATAGTTTTTCCTACATTTTTTTTTCATTTCTTGTGGTTTTGCTGTTGAGACTGAGTCTCACATTACTGATTTTCAGCCTTTCGTCTTTGAATATACATCCATTCAAGATCAAATTTCCTTCTGAACATAACATAGATTTTAAAGGTTTTGAAATGTTTCATTTTCATTGTTAAAAATACTTTCTAATGTTTCTAGTGTTCACATTTTCTATATAAATTACTTGCAAATGTGTTGCTTAATTTCCAAATACTAGGGTTTTTTCCTAGGTTAATGTCAAGGGCAACAAAGAACTGTCTGATGTCAATACTTTATATTTGAGACTTGTTTGATGACTTAGGATATGATCTATTTTGGTAAATATTCCACATACGATGAAAAACAATGTGTGTCATTAGGTTTGGTAATTTTTATTGACTTTTTCAGATTTGTTTTTCAATCAATAAGGGATGTGTTATAGTTCCACCCTGTGATTACAGACTTGTTTCTAGTTTTTCTCGGTCCTAATTATTTTTCAGTACTGAACATTGAACCCAGAGCCTTTGCACTGAGGTACATTGCCAGCACTGCCCCCTCATCTTTTCTCTTCTTTATTTCTTTCTTTTTGAGACTGGGTCTTGCTAAAATTGCTAAATTGCCCAGGTTGGACTGAAATTTGTTATCTTCCTATCTCTGCCCAGTGTAGGGATTACAGGCATGTACCACCTTGCCTGACCGCTGTGTCCATTTTTTACTTACATATTTTGAAATTCATATTATACAGTTTTAAATTATTGTATATACACCTGGATATCTGACATTTCTATCGTTTTGAAACGTCACTGTTTATATCTAAAATTCTCCTTTATCTGATATCAATGTGTCAGTCTTTTGTTAGGGTTGGTTTTATTTCTCTGTCCATTTCTTCTACTGTCAGATTTTCTCAGTACTTATGGTCAAGATGTATTTCATGCAAGCAGCTTATAGTTGGGTTTTACTTTTCATTCCATTTCACAATCTTTATATTTGAATTGTAATATTTGGTCCATAAACATTAGATATCATTACTGGTATCTGTAATTTTATAGTGAAATTTTACTGCATATTTCCTGGTTGTCCCTTTTGCTTCTAGCACATTTTTCTTTCCTTTATTCTTTTAAAATTAATTAAGAATTCTACTCACCCTATTTCCAGTTTTGTTAGCATGCTAATGCTATTGTAATAATTATCCTAGAGATCAAATTGTATTTTTTTATTTTATTGAAGTTCAACATAAATGAATAGCTTTACTCTTTCTCAAATAATGATATTACATGTTGGCTCCCTTTTCCTACTTTTTTTTATTTTGTCATGCCTTTTAATTCTATATACATTTTATACCACACAGTAAATATTTTCATTTATCCACATCATTTAACGCTAGCCAATGATCTCTTCCTTCTCATTGTGTTTGTTGTTTTCTTTCTTTTCTTCTCTTGCCTTTTCTTTTCTCTTCTTTTCTTTTTTTCTATTCTTTAATATTGAGCTATTTTACAGATTGGTTGATCTGCTACTAGAAAAACTGGCTGAAACGATTCATACAATTGATTTTAATTTAAGCAGGATAATTCGTGCTGTGCAGACTGAGAAAAGGTGATCACAAAATAAGTCTGAAAAACCTCAGTTTTGCAACAGGCTTGCCACCAACAGGCTCTAGAGTAATGGAGAAGTTTCTCAACTTGCCTACACATACTTCTTTGTCTTTAAAATGAAGAGATAACATTATAGAAAGTTAATTGCTATTTTAGTTTCTGTGATACTTTCTCAGGCTAGGGCTAGTTACACAGACACATGACTATATCATACTGGCTTTTATTATTTAAAATTCCTACATTATTTAAATTTAAATTATAAATTTACCTATATTAAATTAAACAATAACTTTTGTTTTAGTGAATTGTTCTTAATGCAATTATAACCGCAAGTGTAGTTAACATGAGCTTTCTGTTATTTCTGTTCAAGTCTAGAAGTTGAACAAACTCCAATGTTTTCATTTTTCTTCAAATTACTACATGAAAATTCTATTTTCAGCTAAATGTAACATTTTGAAAAACTTAAGAATTCTGTTGCTTTCCTGCATGTGAGTTGTCTACCTGATTATCTGTGATATTTACTTCCAGTACTACACACAACCACTCACGTGTCCACATAGGTGAACACACACTCACGCATACAAATATTGAGCCAGTTTTTCTTCAGAGAGATATTGTTTTACGCTTCTAATTATCCCAAGGGGTGTAATGAAATTCCAAAAATCTATTTTGCTTCACTTTAATTTAAAAAATAAACATGCCACACACCATTTTGGGTGCTGGGTAAAATAATAAGAAAATAGTCATTAGTTTTAAGTCAAACAATCCCCAAGATGTTGGAAGTAAAATTTAAAGAATAAAAAACTCTTCTTGTTTCTTGTTGCATAACAGGAACGTAGTTAATGTTGGGGGAAGGAATGAATGCCAACTGTGAATATAAGGGAATTAAAATTTTCAAAATCTTTTGAACGGGAATAACACTGAGAATGATGCCATAATTTGGCAATTGGGAAAAATCAGAATTATTTGACTCACTTCTTTTTCTTTCTTTTGCTGCTCATTATTGCTGCTGTAAAGTACAAGAGATCAGGAAGAGGGCTCTGACATACGAAGTATATGCTCTACCACTGAGCTACACTCCCTAGCTCTTAATTCATTTCTTTAAACCAGAAAGAAACATTTACTGAATGGGCCAGCATTCTTGTCTTCACAAGCCAATTGTACAGTAATTAGCAGCTGCCAGCAGTATTCCTTTGGAGCCAGTATAGCTACTTAGAAATCAATACTTATCTAGGAAAGTCCAAAGAAAGAATGTTCATGTCTGCTGTAAATACTGCTCTTTCTTATTTGCTGTTATCTTGAAGACTTTGTGCTGAAATCTATTCTTAATGTCTGACTAAAGTTAGAAATTATCACCTACAAAGTAAAAGCAATCTATATTGCACGCCAATCCAAAAATGAACTAACCTAGAAGCAATTAGATTAGTTGAACTCAAGTTCTCCAAATCAACTTGCTTCTACTTTTTCTCTTCGAAATTATATATATATATATATATATATATATATATATATATATATATATATGTACTATAGAAGGATAAGAAAGAAGCATCACTGTTTTCAGCAACTGAGAAAGAACATAAATAATAGAGAGGCCAAACCTTAACCTCATAGTGAAAGGCTAAGATCATTCTGGATGAATCTTCAGCATGCCCATAGTCTTCAAATTTAGTGCTTCAAATTTAGTTTTTACTCACAATATATTCAAACAGTATATATTCATAAAATTTGAAAATATATGTTGCATAAAGAAGAAAAATTTAAAAATCAGTAATTTTACATGAGTATAATATCTGCTTATCCTATGATACATTGTCTTCATTGCAAAATCTAGACAATATTGTATGTATACTTCTGTATTGTATAATTTTATTTTTTTTATTTTGCCACTATACTGAAATTTATTTAGTCACTTCTCTGTTGCTGAACATTTAGACTAGTTCTGCTTTTTTAATACTTTTCAGTAATTGTGGATATCCATCATTGTCAACATTTATAACTATTTATTTCCTTATGATGAAATATTAACCATGGAATCATGTATACTTTTGACATGGCATTTTATAGCTTTAGAGGAAGTTTCAAAATACCAAGCAGATAGTTTTTTTTTTTGCACTCATTATGTTCAAGATGTACAAGAATAGCCATTTTAGCTACCTTAACAACCTAAGGGTTTGTTTTTGTTTTTGTTTTGCTCTTAAGCAGTTTTTAGAAGAATAAACTTTGTATCTGATATGCATTTTCCATACTTTATTCTTTAAAACAGACAACTTCAAATGTATCATAGTCTTAGTTACTTTTCTTATTGCTGAGACAAAATATCTGACACTCAAAGTTACAAGAAGCAAGGCGTATTGTCCCTCACGGTTTGTAGAGGCTTCAGATCAAAGCTATCTGCCTCGAGGCAGGGTGGCATGGCAGAGGAGAAACACTCCATGGCAGGCAGAAGGCAAAAGGCAGAAAGCATTGATGTGACACAGCACCAAGCAAGGACGGCTCGTCTGCTGTCTCCTATATTCTATCCAGGCTATGTGCTGTTAGGGCTGGTAGCACTCACATGCAGGTTGGGACTTCCCATTATCCACACCCAGAACTGTGCAAAACCAGTCAGTGGACTATTCGGATAATCACATACCCTTGATCCCAGCATCACACACCCTAGATCCAACTGCCACGGAAAAAGCCCCACCTATGGCCACATGAGGCTTTGGGAGGCCATCTAGACACAAACCATAACAGTGGGGAAGGATTTAAGTAAAGACTGAATGCAGTGAAATGCAGGTCTTTTCTCCACCTAACTTTTCCTAACAAAATAGGTTTCTATGTGTCCCTTCCCAGCTTGTGTATGCGGTGCCACTGCTTCTTCTTTTCCTTGATAGCCCATCAACTCCTTCCAAACTATGCCACTGAGATCCATGGCAACAAGATCAAGGTACTGCTAATCTTCCGGACAAAATGTCAATGAGTTCCTCTCATACAGAGATGACTGTAACATTCCTGTGGAGCACCAAGGGAGCTAGTGATCTAGAACTACAGAATTCACACTTACTGTATGGGTATTCATCATCTCACTTTGGCATGACAAAACAAGGACCAATTCTGGACTCAATGCCAAGTGCAGTCGTGGTTTGTGCTCATCAAACATAAAAACTATTTTCAAAAAATGAGTATAAGTCAAGACTCTCCCTCATTATTCACAGCTCAAGACTTTTCAGAGAATAAATATATTGTAGACAAATGTTTGACTTCCTTGTGGAAATAAATAATAATGAACAGGTGTGTGTGTGTGTGTGTGTGTTTTACTGGAGACCTGAACCCAGTCATCTCCACTGAGCTAACTACCCAGCCCTTAATTTGTTTTTTGTTTTGAAACATTATCTTGCTAAGTTGCCTAACTTGAATTCAAATTTGTGATCCTCCTGCCTCAGCTTCAGAGTACTGGAAATATAAGCATGTGCTATCATATCCAACTACAATCTGATTTTTATGCACCCTAATGGCTTTTTGTTTGTGTGTTTGTTTTTTTATCTGAGCTAAGTATGCTTAAGAAACCCTACAGTGGTAAATGAAATCACATTAGGATTGCTAAGAAACTCTTGCTAACTCATTCAACATTCAAACAATGTTTATTGACCAGAGGCCATTAAAGTGTATGGGTATGAAGTGCCTCTGAGGCCACACCAGACTGCCCAGCTCCAATCCATTTTCTCCACTTAATAACTGTAAAGTTGGCCAATTTAGTTAACCTATTAATACCTCAGTTTTCTTTGTAAAATGGCGATAATGTGGCTCCTACTTTAGAAGGTGTTACAAAGATTAAATCAGATAACATGTGCTTATAACAATGCCTTCAACAACACAGTAAGTATTCTATAGATGATGTCAATTCATGTAAGTCATCTATAGAACAGATAATTTCTCTGTGTGTATCAGATATAAATACAAGCTAGACATAATGACTAATCTAAGCTAATTTACAACATAGTAGAAATGATTAAACTTGTATGTAAAATGTACAAACTATTCAAGGTTCAGATTACATGCATCAAAGTCGTCACTAATTTCATGTTGCTCAATATAATCTTTCCTGTGGCAGCTTAAATAGACTTTTTATCATGTTCTACCAAACTTGATAATGAATTATGTTCACATTTATTCATTCCTTGAGACAGATTCACTTCATTCTCCTGCTCCATGCCTGGTCCACTGGCATATGTGGAGTAAGTGCTCAATAAATTGTTTGATTAATGAATAAATAACAATGCAAGGCAGTACATGGCCATGGCCACAAGAACACTAAGATAAAGCACTAGGAACACGTCACTTTCTTCTGCGGCCGTGGATGCTGGAGCAATCCGGAGAGACTCACTTCTGATTTGCGTTATTGTATGAAAAACATGGCACTGGAAAAGGTTCTTAAATAATTACTGAGCCTCGGGTTGTTTAATCGGCCTTCTCTAACCCTCTCTCTTTGATATGAAATTTGGCAACTGTGTATTTCTCTCCTGAATACATACATAGACCTCCTCAAATGTATAGAAATGGCCCACACACTGATTTTCAAGACATAATTCACCCCCAGTGCACACGTCCTAGAAAATGGAGAGCTACACAACAGAGATACACATCTTGTGTGCAAAGATAACTTCATAATGGTTTCTGGATTTTTAAAGTAGGAGGAAACCATTGCCTTTTAGAGGAAAGTTACAGTAAACGTCACCGTATGAATAAACATTGTAGTGACACGCTCAAGCCTGCTTTTACTTGTTATGATTATGTTGCCTGACTCTTACCACCAGAAGTGCTTCCCTCATATTTTCCTTCACATTAACATTTACGATGAAGGGGCAGCATTCCCCTCTGCTCACATCAGCCAAAATGAGTCCCTTTACACCCAGCAATATTTCAGCAGTCACAGACCAGTGAGAGTCCAGCATAAACCCAGCTTGCTATGGACCTCAGCCTGCTCCGCCAGCGCTCCCCCAGCCAGCAGCACTGCCATTTGAAATCCATCTGCTGCATTTCATGAACCTAAACTCTGACCTAGTGGGTAGAGGTTGAGCTCGAACTGAGCAGGAAGGGCCGAGATTCTAAAGGGAAACATTCTTCAGAGCAGCTACGCGTTCCCTAAGACATGAAACAGCTCAGACAGCACCTTGAGGCATATATTTCAGTGCAGAAGTACCAGAAACAACATGACTCCCCACCCCTTCTTTATATTCCAATGAGATTTGCTAGTTTAACCAGAGCCGCAGTACAAAAGCACTTGTGGTTCATGTTATATTAATAGTGTGGCCTGATTATCAAAAACCATTACTCTTGGTTATCTCGCAGTGGCTGTACGGAGCTGCTATAAGTCAGAGTGACTGCCCACACAGTGTTTGCTCCATGCTTATGATAACAGTATTCTTAATGCAAAAGTGCATTTGTAAAATTATTACCTTTTGAAGATCAGATTTGTAATAAATGAGATGTGATCACTCCATTGCTTTTCCTCATATAAAAAAATTAAATACATAAATTAAATGTCAGTAGTATCTTCTATTGTCTTGGCTTCATATGCGTCAGTTTACTTGTGGTCAGACTCAGAGGTGACACTTTGAAGGCAGATGTGAGACTAGCTTAGTCCTGAGCAAGGGCACAAGCAGTGGCTTTACTTTGATGCTGTTGTCAGTAGCGTACTGATTGTGACCTTATAGATCCAACTCTTTTTTTGTTTGTTTGTTGAGGGGTGCTTTGTTTGGTTTAGTTTTATAAAAGCAGCGAGATAATACATCAGAAACCATACCATTTCCTATAGATTCTGGTCATTGTTTCTGGTTCTTTGCAGAGCTCCATGTGGCTTGGAATAACGGCCTTCACAGCTCCTTAATGCTAAGGCCACTGCCGCTGACTTTTTAATTTAGGCCTCCCTTACTGTGACACTTTCACTACTCTGGTTTTGTATAGAAGAAGAGACAAAGATGGGAAGGAAAGCAACTCTAATAAAGTAAAAGAACACAGTTCTAATGCTCACTAATCTCCTTCTCTAGACTGTATGTCTCATTACGCACGTTACACCACCCGGGAATAAAGAAGATAGAGCTCGACTCAGGAAAACGCAAGGGACTCTATCACTGTGCACCTTCCAAAGCTCCCAATTCCTTCATAAACACAAATATAAGGGGGAAATATACCCCGTCTCCCCTTATGCCTTTTCTACATGAACAGCATTTTAGAATCCTCAATTGTTAGAGACAGTTAATCTTTTCAGAACTAATTCATTAAAAAAATATATCCATGACAAGTTGTTTGAAATGTGGTCCCTTAAGCTTTTTCTGTCTTTTAGAAACTGTTTCATATCACTATCTAAGAAGAAAAGCCAGCCAAGATTTACATTTTAATTTAGTTAGCCAAATAGTTCAGACTGTGTTCTCCAAAGACAAAAACTGGTCTGTAAGTGGCCGGGATTTTCCTGTATTTTATTGCTGTAATTTGCATGAGAAACACCAGATCCCGTATAATTGTTGCTTTGTTGTCATGATACGAGTAGCTGTTTCCAATGTCAATAATTATAACTTGAAATGAAATTTAGTAGCAGCTAGGGGGTGGGGAGAGGAGACAACTGCCAGCCAGTCAGAACCGCACATCAAGCTAACCACAGTGCAGTCTTCTAAAGCGACGTGAGCTGCAGCCAGGCTTCCAGCAAAACTCCACGCGAAGTCAGTCGTGAGCAAGTGGCTCGTGCCTCACCACGCTCCACATCTTGCATTGTGCCATTTTGCTTGGTGTCTAATGAAGAACTTGCATGTTTTATATATGATGCCTGCTAATTGCTTCAGCATCCATGCAAATCACAAAGGCAAACTGTGTCTTATCGTAAAATCAGTAACTAGGCCATTTGAAAGTGCGGCTCGGGAAAGCATTATTATGTTATTATGTCCATGCTTCTTTTGCTCCTCCATTCTCTTTCTCCCTCTCCCTGTCTCGCTCTTTTTTTATGACTTTGTATTAAGTTGTAGCATTTCCTCAGTGGTCATTTGTTCCTTTAGATTAGTCCTCAGTTAAGATAAGCTTGTAATGGATGGAGCAAGGGGCTGCCTGGAGATTGCTGCTGCTGGCCCTGCTCACTGCCCTGCGTCAGCAGACCCACCCTCTACTTTGCCCTGGACGCTCCCAACTTATCTGGGAGAAGGACTTGGGAAGGGAAGCCTCCAAGTCCTGGATCTGCCTGTGGAGTCCGCCTTTGTCAACAGGGGAGACTCCACCGCAGAGCCTCGCTGCTGCCCCAGGCTCATTAAGGGTAACACAAAACCAACAGAGTGGAAAAAAGAAAATGAAAGGGTGAGCACCACAGAGAACTGAGCACCTTCTAACCCCCCAGCAGAGTGGGGCGTGGTGACAGACAGTTACCTCTTCATTACTCCAAATTCGGGAACCTCCTGAGCGCATTATCCAGACAATTAACACCTCAGTGTTGACTAAGGCTAGTTCCACATTTTCCTGATTATCAACCCATAGCTAATAGGCAGCATTTTGTTGTCCTTGTTCTTCTCAGGGAGACAAGAAAAGTCTTCAATGAAGGAATTTAAAAATGCATGCACTCATAATAATATAACGTGATGATTGCATCAGGTATGCATTAAGAGCACTCAACTCAAGGATTGCAGGTATCTGAAGGAGAAGAGCGAGGAATGCTTTGCAGGAAACATAATTCTAGACTAACTAGCAGAAGTAGTGTCAAGGTAACAAAGAAATTCTGCCTGTGCATTAATTCCTCACCGCAGCTGTTGGGGTATTAGATTAGGAGGCTGTACACCTTTCCCAGGAATATGAAAGCAGACTGTCTCACCGCCTGTGTTTGTCCTCGTAGTCTCATTCTTGCTGCTAGCAGAGCATGTCCCAACTGTTGTCAATTTATCACTGTAACGTGCACTGGTGGGCACAGTGTGAGCAGCCATTAGGACAGGTGCCTCTATCCATCACAGCCAGTCACTTATTCCACCTTGTCAAGGAAACTAAATGGAGCTTTTGGAGAAATGTAAACAACTCTCTAATGGACAATCAAAGCACCACTTTCTGAGGCAAACAAGAGAAAGAAATCTGACAGGACATTGGGGGGGGGCAATATTTAAGTGTTTTTTAAAAGAATTTTTAATGGCTTTGGTTTTCAAACACGGGGTGGTGAGGGGCATAAGAGGAAGTAAATGGGAGAAGTAAAACAATGAAAGCAAAGTCCTTCTTGTGGCCAAACATTGAGAAATGAGGACTGTGAAGAGGTGACATGCGAATGCAGGAAACATCAAAGGCTATAAGGAAGATCCAGTTGATGAGAAAGTCAACTTCGTTATAAAAGAAATAAAGACCTCTAATAAAAACAGAAGGCTTGTAGTTAATCATTTTACTAATGTATTGTTAAAGTTCCAAATATCCACGAGGAAAATAGAGAAGCACTTTTTAAATTACCCACTCCCCAAACCTACCCTTTGTGGCAGAAGCTTAACTTAACAGATGGCTTTTTCACTATGTCCCAGAACACAGGAAAGTTGGCTTTGTCGAATCAGAAGTAAATTCCTCAGAAAATGCCCTGACTCTAACCCCCTGCTCAGGACCATTCTTAGCTGATCAGCATCCCACTGCTGTGATGTTGCTGAGGGGGAGGAGACAACCTCCAAAGTGGCAATTTCCAGCCTGGGCATTCAGGATGGCACCTTGTCTGCCACTGTGAAGTGATGAGCTAGCCAGGGCCAACCAAGGAGTGCAGGTGTTCCTGGCTCTGTGTGCCTGGTGCCTTTAGGCAGATGGACAGCGCCACACTGCGCCAGCTGAAGCTCTGGGGTGGTCTTCCAGGGAAGCTTTGTGGTTAGCCATTCCGAGGCAACAAAGAAGAGAGAAGCTGCCAATATCTGCACCGTGGCAGGGGGGATCTCAGAGCTGAATGCAAATGAGGAGAAAAGAGTGAGATGCTCCGAGGAGAGGTTACTTACCTTCTGGGAATCCGGTGGCAGCTAGGGATCAGGAGGTCATTGAAGCCTTGCTGGCTGACATGTCTGGGAATAAATAAGAAGCCTGATTTGAAAGTGTTCAAATTGGCCCTGACATTCTCTCACAGGAGCATGCCTGCCTGAGTCAATATGGACTTCCGTGGTGCTGTCAGGTACTTTATTCTCATCAGCGTCCCTAATTTATGGTTACCCCGAGATATAGGGGTCAGTATTCTATTCAGATAAGGCAAGTAAAAGTTGGGTGTTAGTAGCATTCCGTGGACACTATGACCTCTGTTCTCTAACCAGCTCTCCTTCATAGCTGGAACCCAACAGGGAGCCGGTGCATCTTAGTTTCCATTCAGGTAAGCCATTCTCCCAAACCACCGCCTTCTGTGAGAACTTTCTGTAACAGTGAAAATTTTCTCTGTGAGTCCCAATATGGTAGCCACTAGCCAAATCGAACTTTCAAGCAGTTGAAATGTAGCCAGCACGAATGAGCAACTAAATATTTTACTAGTATTTCATTTTAATTAAGTCAAACTTTAGATAAATTCATGTGGCTAGTGGCTACTTCGGGAAAACACAGCTCTAAACACATTTACTGAAAAAATATGACAGCACATGAATCTTATAATGATCTTCTGAGACTGTGCCATCCAGTGCAATCATCCACATGAAGCCACTTAAATTAATTGTAATTAAACATAATTGAAGAGTTAGTCTCATAGTCTCACTAGCCACCTTCCCAGTGCCCACACATGGCTAGTAGTTACTGGTTAGACAAACACGTGTAGAGCGCTTCCATCGTCCCAGCAGTTCCTGTTAGCTAGAGATACTCTGGAAGCCAGCATGGATCCCAAAGCAAGGAGCAGTTAAACAACTGAGGAAAAGTAGAAAGAACCCCCTTATTCAACTAAGTACTTACTGTGTATTGTCAAAAGTAAAAACTGTGACACAATAAATTTTAGAATTTATTTGAGCAAACTTCCACTCAAGTACAGGAAACAAATCCAAAAGAGAGTTTATAATTCTTTTAAATGAAAAGTGGGGGGGATCAGGCTTGTATAGGGCAAGTACAAAAAAAAAGACAATGCCTGATTCGTTACACATATACAGTTGCATTATTTGGTCTGCCCCACTAGGAAATCCCTAGTTCGTTATATATGTGACTTAGAAGCATCTACTAGTTGAGTTTAAGTGTTTTGTTTTGTTTTGTTTTGTTTTGTTTTTCTGAGTTGTTTGTTTGTTTCTCTAGTATGAGATTCTACAAGACCAAATCAAGTTTTTGCTTATGTTTGCATTGCACACAAGGTTAAGCTTACTTTCAAGGATTAAGTGTTTTTGTCTGCTCTGGAATTTTCTAGTCCTCATCTCCATTTTAATTTGCTTTAGTAATATGTACTCTTTAGCAGACACCATATCAAATGTTAGAGTAACAGTATTAACAGAAAATGTATGACTCTGTGCGCTGGAACTTCTAAACAAATGGGGTGCCAAAAGATTAATATTGTGCTCCTGTCTTGTAGTATGGAGCTTCAGAACTATTGAGAGCTTTTGAAACACTAGAGTAACCCAGACTGCAAAGGACAGAAAGTTTCCCCAAAGAAAACAGGCCAAAGCTAAGAAGTAGAGGATGAGGAGGCATTAATCAGCTGTGTTAAAGTCTTTTTAAAATATTTTTAATGGGTAGAATGACCAGAAAAGATAAGCAAACGTAAGGCTCAGGCAAGACATAATGCTCACCTAGAGTATATTACAGTGGAGATGCAGGAAATATTTGGAAGTTAGTACGTTATCCCACTTTGTGGTTCAAAGAAATCTGGTAACCTACCCAAGTTAAAGTTATTTATTATTTTTTCCAAGTTAACATCTAAAAATAATAACACACAATTAGAAACTTCTATGTCACTGATATTCTATTGAAGCTTCCTCATAGAGTAATATGATTTTTATCTGTGTCAGTGGTGAATTATGTAGATTAAAATCCTCTTAAGGCCAGAGGCAAAGCCCACTTCAGTTTACAGAGCATTCAGTGCAGCATCAGAAGCAGATGGTAATGAATTGAAGCTTTCTGATATTTGGAAAGTTAGCTAAAATACCCTTAAGATAAGTGGCTGTGCTGCTGCCCATGTTACAGGATGTACTTATTTTTAAAACAAGAGTAATTTGAGTTTCAGATAAAAAATGACACACTAGAGCATGCTAGTAAAAAGACTTCTGGATTTCTTGATTTCAGATCTCTTAATTATTTGTGTAATTAATTTGGCACTTGGCCTTAGTCTAGTCAGGATGCTATTAAAAAAAATACCACAGACTGGGTGGCTCAGAATTCCGGAGGCTGTGAAGACCAGGATCAAAGTATCAGCAGCTTCGGTGTCAGGCAAGGGTTGTTCCTCATAGATGACACCTTCTAGCTGTGTTGCTACTTGGTGGCAGTGGTGAAGCATCTTTCTGGAAGTTGTTCTATGAGGGTACCTTTTCCATTTATGAGGGCTCTGCCTGATGATCTAATGACCTCCTGAAGTCCCCATCTTGTAATATTGTCATATAAGTGATTAGGTTTCAACCTAAGAATTTGGGGGAAATGCACAATCACACCATATCACATATATATTGCTGTCAAAATGAGGTTCCTTAAATAGATTAGGCATTGACATACATTAGTTGACAATGATAGGGAATGAATGGCCACTGTTTTACAGCTGTCAGTGGATACCGGTTGACTTCCTTTGAATGGAGTTATTCTCTTATCCCCAAAAACAATGGAAAGAAATCAGGAAAGTTCTGGTCTAGCCTGGAGTAGAGTCAAATACAAGCAAAAGCTAGTCATGAGCCATTGCATGGCTTCCTTGGAGATCTGAATTATGAGTCCAAAACACTTCAGAGATAATGTATTAACTCCCCATGGCTGCCAATCAGCAAATCTGGTTCATAGACCAATCTAGAAGTATGAAAATGTCTGAAATTTGGAAAACTCAATAGTGTTCTGTCATTGACATTTCAACAGTCAGATTGCACTGTGGGTCACAGCATTCATGGACTTAACATTTGTGGCTTTCATTATTTGAGAGTAGCCTTGGATGAAATTTATCCTAATGGCAGCCCTTCTAACATGCTTTGAGTCTCACAGTTCAAACACTTCACAGGAGATACTGTTGAGGCCCCCCAGGCCTCACCTCACCTCCCAAGTACCCCTAGAGAGTAAATTTGCAAGCCTAGGTTTTCCTAGCTCCAAAGCACCCTGGAGTACAATGTTATCTAGGCACGAAGTTCAGTGGCCAGACTCATTCACCTAGTGGACCTGGCTGACCACCCAGCCTGGCCTCTGGCTGCTCTCTACTCCCAAGCTAACAAAATCTGGTGTGAAACATTGCTGAAAAGTACAGTGATTGACTCAGACTGGTGATAACACGAAAAAGAAAGTGACACATTTTCAGAACTGGAGTGTTTACAAGACTCCAGGTGGGTGATAACGTTTTAGAACCCAAAGGCAGGCAGGTAATAGAGTGTAGGGATGCCACCTGGAAATATCCCGGGGTTCTTGCGGTCTTGGCCTTTTTTTTTTTTTACTCAGTGCTAGGGATTGAACCCAGGGATTTGTACACACTGAACAAGTACTCTGTCGCTGAGCTACATTCCAACCCCTGGACTATTTCTTTCAGAAGAGCAGGGATGGTTGAAGTGGAAACTTACATTCTGTGTCATAGTCAATTCATTGGAACATAAATGTAGTACATACCATTTTGTCTGGTTAACACCACGTGACTGGTTCACATAAGTCATTTTATAAAGACTACATTACTACTGCCAAGAATATGCATGTATATTTTCATATATCAGTTGTCCTTCAACATGGGAAAAATTATTGTAAGACTAAATCCTCCAACTTGTGCATTTTTAAATTAAGTACAATAAGAGGAAGATCACATTTAAGGATGGGCCTTCTGGGTGTTGATCATTTTAATTGTGATGGAAAATCTATTCAGCAAAGATGTGGAAATCAACTACACTTCAAAGTATCCATTATTTCAGGGCATGGAATTCTTCAAAGTTCTGTTTTAACTACTTTGGCCCCACATCAGTCTTCAAAGATATGGGTGGGGGGGAGAAGAGGGAGAGAGAGATGGATAAAATAAATGTAGAAAACCATAGTACTTTACAGAGAATTCTAAAAACCAACATTTCCCCTCCTCTCAAATCTAATTCCCTATTGCCTACATTAAGAGGAATTGTACTCTATACTTGCTAAACTATGAACACTATAGTTTTTCTCTCTCTGTCTCTGTCTCTCTGTGTCTTTCTCTGTCTCTGTCTCTCTCTGTCTTTCTCTCATCCCTCTGTCTCTCTCTGCCTTTCTGTTTTTCTCTCTCCTTCCACAAATCCCTCCCTTCTCTGGGTTGTCAGTGAATTAGTCAGTGATTGTCTTCTTTACACTTCTTTTTTTTAATCATTTATTTTAGCAGCATCTACAGCAGCATACTCTAGTCACTTTGAGAACTTTTAGTTCTTCTTTTAATAAACATATATTGAGTGCCTACAAATGACGCTGTCCCTGTTGTAGGCACCAGCAATATATTCCTTTAAAAAGAAAAAAAAGGAAATCCTTTCTTGTAACATTTAATTTTTATACATACCAGTTATTCTTAACTGGAATCATTTTGTACTTTTTCTCTCCTAGTGACATTGGGTGAAGTCTGAGAACACTTTTGACATTTTTGTTTGTCACAACTAAGGCAACAGTACTACTAGTACTTAGTGGATAGGAGCCAGCACTACTGTTTAACCTCTTGCCATGCACAGTCACTTAGTCAAAGATGTCAGTAGTACTGAGGTTGAGAAATCCTGAGGCCAAGAATTGAACATCGGATGTCATGTTCATGCAACACAGTGATTCTCAACAATCGTGTACATACTCATTCTGGACATTAGAGTGAGAGATAGTCGGAGCTCTGAAGAGAATGCTTCAGAATTGGTAGCATGAATTATTAGTCAGGTCTTTTCAGTTGTGAAGAAAGTCATTCAAAAGTACTTAAAAAGCCTGCATTGGCTGCAAGGCCAGGAAAGATGCCACAGAGCTTTCAGGAGTGAATTAAGGGGACAGCGACACACAGTCTGAAAACAGGGCTGTTCTGTTGGCAGGATCCTCCAGGTCTCCTCTCTTGCCTTGAGTCTTTCTTCTCTTTACACAATGCTCCTGAGCCACAAAAGGATTCGCGCTGGTGGAGATCCGCATTTGCATGCCTTGGTTTAGGCATCCAGAGGAGAAGCAACGTTTTAGGCAGGGGATCCCTACATCAAGCAACATGCTCAGCTTTATTCCAAACACATGCCTTCCCCATGCACTGACCTGCCTTGCTTGAGCAGGAAGTGTTGACTCAGCAACTTCAGAAGGAGCAGTAGCGAAGCCACAGTGGAAACTGGAGTGGTGTTATTCATAATCTCATTGCATCACAATGAGCAGACCAAAGGTAGATCTGTAAGGGAGAAAAAGATGGACAAGAAAACTAAAATATGTATATGTAAGTATACTCAGTAAAGAATGTAAAATCCTAGCTGTGCCTTAGAGCAGTGATTCTAAACCATTCTAACACCAAGAAATTCTACATGCATACTTTCACCTTTCCCAGTCTTTGGCCCTTCAAAATATTTGAGCTAACATTGATATATTTATTATATTATAATGGACTTTTTCCTCATTAAGTACATTCTGAAGATTACATAGAAAATTTTGAGAGAGTTAGAGATACCTAGAATGACTATACTGGCCAGTTTTGAAATATTATGCTGAAACGTTAGGCCCAGGCTGTTCACTTCAGCTCATGTCTTTGGCGGTTTAAATCCACGATCTGTCTGTATCATTGACTGAGGCTCTGGTAAAGGCAGCACAGCATGGTGGAAGTGCATGGCGGAATGAACACTCATAGCTCAAGCCAGGAAGCAGAGAGAGGGGCTGCCCGTGGGAATCACATTCCCAGCGATCTAAAGACCCCCACAGGATCTCACCTGGTAAGGGTTCACAGAACCCCTAATGCCACCATGCTGGAGACCAAAACTTTGGGAGACTGAATCAAACTATAGCAGTTACTAACCAAGAAAATGGAGGTTGGTAGATTATTTTAAACCAGGAGCTAATTTATATAATCAATAGATAATGTTATGGTATCATTTGCCCTTTTAGGCTGAATTAGTATACTAGGATTAGTCAAACTTGTACGGTTAAGAAAATACCAGGAATAGTTAGAATATAAGCTTCAAAACAGGCTGTGCCTTCTTTATCCAATTGATCTGCATATATGAATAGGACCTTGACCATGTGCAGGGATTTGTACTATTTTTACAAGTTTCTCCTATATTTAAACATGCCAATGACCCTCAGATATGGCAAAAATGTCTGCTTCGTGTCTCATCTGCCCATTTTCCAATTTGGAACCTGAGGTAACAGTAAGTTATTTCCCAGAATGATTAACTAAGGGGACCAAGGCCACAGACAGAAGTCTGGCTACAGTTGAACATATTTGGCTTTTCTGTAATCTTTGCCCTTTTGATTGCTTTTCCACCTTCTAATGCAACCTCAATCCCAACTATCCCCCAAGAAATACTGACCCATTCAAATGGGGATTAAGAGACACAGCCTGTCTGCTGAAGTCTCTGGTGTGTGCACCATGCATTTCCTCAAAGTAAGCAGAAAAGCAGAAAAGCATTGAGGATTCTATCCATCCAGGGCAGGGCTAGTGAGGCTCTGCTTTTCGTAAACCCAGTATTTAACTTTTGTTAAGATTTGTAAAGTTGTTAACAGGCTCCTGCCACTCTTTGCATGTATATCAACATTGTTACTTTTTAAATATAAGACAACAGTTTCCTCCCGTGGAAAATGCATTCAGCCTCACTGTCTAAGGAATCCAGCTACTAAAATAGTGTTGCAGGAGAAGTATAAAATGCAGAGTCAAGGATACAGTTTGTAGATCTCACTTACTTTTGAAATACAGGATAACTTCCAAGAAATGACATGAGTACAGAGCTTGTGTGATCTCCATTCCCAGTGATTTTTCTTTGATTGATGTGCCATTAATACTTTAATTGGCAACAGGTGCAGCTGATTGTTGGTTCCTAAGCTGAGAAATCTGAAATTGAACATAAGGTTCTGATAAATTAATAAACTCCTCTGCTCTAAACAGTTGTCGCTGAGAACTAACTTTGCATGGAGCACTGCTCCATCAAGCACACTGAATTCTTTATGTTAAAAAGCAAAGTGTTGCTTAATGATAAATTAAAATTACACAAAGAGCCACAGATAGAACATAATAACGTCCCCCTCCCAGGGAAAAGGGAAATTGCTGGAAGGAGCAAAAGAATGTGATTTATGAAATAAATTGGTTCCCTTTTGTAGACCAATGTGTTTTGTCTCTAGATTCCATATCATGTTATTAAAATAATTTGTGTTATTTAATATAAATGGGGAAAGGAAGAATAAAGAATTTTTACATAAGGTCCTTTTTTCCCCTGAAGAAAAAATTAATATTGAGTAGAAACCTAAGGAAAAAATTCCTGAAGAGTCTATGAAAGATTTTAAAGTTATGTTTTATTTTATTTATTAACCCTATACATGATGGAGTCATTTATGATAGTTCTGCTACAGGAATTTGCCTCTAACCGACACTTGAGCTTTACACCTTAATTTCTTATCGTGAGAAACAGACCATGTAGTCACAGCCCTGGCTGGGATGCTGAGTGGGTACCATTGTCCCTACCCCCAAAATCAAACATGGGAGAAGACTTAGAACAGAAAGAGGCTGGTGGGTATCAGAGCTTCACCCTCTCACCCACTCAAGCTACTCGAAAGCTGTGAGAAATCCTAATGGAGATAGGAGGTGGTCATAGCATGGGGTAGGGAGTTGATAGCTTTAGCCTAAGAGGGTTAGAGACCTATAGAATAGACTAGAAGGGGAAAGACCTGCTTTTACACTTTTTCTCCTCTATATGGGCATTGTGTTGCTGCACTGTAGCTATCATGGATCAAAAAGGCAACTGTGGAGGCTTACTGCCATTTGAGGACACTGGGGCCCAATGTTAGAAAGGAACCAAAGAGGGTATGGAGCCAGTATCACTGGGGGTAGTGATCCGGCTGACATCAGCGCCTCACCCCTCGCCCTTCTCTCCACACTGGCCAGCTGGGTCAGGGCCAAACTACTATGAGGTTAAACTTGTGAAAAGCAACAAGTGATGATGAGTTGAAGCCAGAAAAGTAATCTCTAGAGTTCTTCTTACCCATCATGATCCATCTGAAAATCAAACCGAACAAATCAAAAACCTTCCTAGAAGGACACCAGCCAAGATCTAGACTTTTATCCTTCCTTCTTTCCTTCCGTCTTGGCAAGGGCAGCTATGGATTCCAAGGGAATTGATGACATGCTCACAGAGGAGCAAAATAAGAAAACAGAAAAGGAGAAACATCCCCAATATGAACCACAATCAGAGAGATCCTTACCAAACAAAACCAAATACATGAGACAGATAAGAATTTGAATTAACTATAAGAAATAACTTCAGAAAGAGAAAAGAACATAGATGCATGAGGTGGGAGGAAACAATATAAAGGAAAATCAAATAGAATTACTGGATATGAAAAAATAACAACTGAATTTAAAAAGACACATTAGTGGATCCATAAGAAAGCAGAATGGATATAGCCATAGAATGGACAGTATTGGCAGGGCTAAACTAAGGAAGGAAATACACAAAATGAGCATTGAAAGAAATTTTTCAAAATATGGCCAACAAGAGTTCAATGCGAAAAAGTGGGGCAGGAGATTTAGCTCAGTGGGGCAAGCGCCTGCCTGACAAGCACAAGGTCGTGAGTTCGATCCCCAGTACCTAAAAATAAAAATTGTAAAGAAGGATAGTAAAGAAATGATGACATGGTGAATTTTCCAAAATTAAGGAAAGATCTAAAATTCCACAAGAGTAATATTTAAGATATCAAAGGCCATTTTCAAATTGCAAAAGCTCACACAAGTAAAGAGCAAAGAGAAGTGAGACAGTGCTAAAATTCTTGTCACGTTTAGGGGAAAGATAACCTTTGATGTTGATGGACGAAAATGGTGCAGTAATGTGGACATAAGCCAGTGTAATGTATTCATTGAAAGAATAAAAACAAAATGCATAATCTCCAGGAAAACAAAATTAATTTTAATTTACTCAGTAGAAAAGAGGAGGAAAAATAATAAATAATAAATAGAAAATATTAAACTTCAGAAATAAGTCTGAGTATCAGAAAAACTGAACAGTTAAAAATACTGAAATACTTAGAAAAAATACTTAGAAAATACTTAGAAAAACAGTCCAGCCAAATCTAAATTTCAAAAGACACAGGCTGGAACAGAGGCAGGCTCTTCTCCCTCTCCGTCCTTAGCTCAGAAGTTTTGATACGAGACAAATGAGAACTTAAGTTGTGGGAGAAAAAATTATTTACAAGAAAGAAACAAAATCAAGGATGTATAATTGTGAACATATATTTATCTAATAATAGAGTCTGGAAATTTCTAAAGCAAAGCCAGCAAAACTAAAATAAAATAGTAACTTAAAGCAGCAAGAGTAGTTAGGTATTTAAACAGTATCTCAGAATCTAACAGATCAAGTAAGTGAAAATTAGGGAGTGATATGAAAGATTTGAATATTATTCTCAATATACTTCATATGTATGCAATGAGCTATTGTATGTTATTAACTAAAGTATACAGAGGTATTATCACCCATGAACTTTCACTTTAAATTAACAAAGCTCCCTTTAGCATTCTTTCTGTGTGTGTGTGTGTGTGTGCGCGCGCGCGCTATGGATTGAACCCAAGGCCTCTCACTGAGCTATACACCTAGACCTATTTTATTTTATTTTATTTTATTATTTTATTTTATTTTATTTTATTTTATTTTATTTTATTTTGGAATGGAGTCTTGCCAAGTCATTAAGTTGTCAAGGTTAAGCCTAAACTTGTGATCATCCTACTTCAGCCTCTGAAGATGCTTGGGTTGTCAGGGTGTGTCACCATACTCAACTCCCTTTAGCAATCTTTAAGGATATCATGGACAGATGCTCTATGTCTTTGATCAGGCTTAGTCAGTAAAAGTTCAGTGTAGTTAAGGCTTCAGACTCATTTGAAAAACAGATCTCTTTCCTCCTCCCCTTGATGGGGCAGAGAGAGCTGGCACGGGGAGAGTCTCTGGTGTCCTCTCTCTCTGTTCCTCTCTACTATCCTCACACATGGGAAGGGATGAAGTAAAGATCACACTGGCGATGACTCTGCCTTTTCTTTTTCTGAGGTTTAATCCTTCTCTTACCTAGAATAGGAAATCTAGTGTAGACCAATAACTCTTGAGAGAAAGACGCAGTATCCTACTGTTTAGAGTCCATTACTCCACCTGCTGGGTGATACCAAAGACAACAAAGCCCAGTGAGAACTTAAAAAAAAAACAACTGAAGAATATCCCCAACAAATATGAAATGCCTATCATTTTTAAGCACATATACTATAAAAAACCTTCATAGCATAGGTTCAAGCGTTAATGTATTACAAAGAAATTATAGATTGAAATTATTTAAGTGCCAATATTAAGCCATATTTAACCTACAAAAACTGGTAATTTCTTCAGTCCAAACTAATATATCATATAGCCTATGTATTCTCTGACAATGACACTGTAATGTTAAAAATCAGTAACCTAAGGAGAACATCTTAATCTGTTTTATGCTGCTATAAAATTACTCAGACAGGGTAATTTTTACTGAGCCAAAATTTATTGGTTCATGGTTTACTGGCAGCTAGCCATTCCAACATTCAGGGGCCAGCATCTAGGAGAGTCAGATGGGTGTCTCATCCAATGTGACAGGAACAGTCCTTGCTAGAATTTCAGACTTTCAGTGGAGGCATCAGAAAGTCTGCATCCTAAGAATAAAGACATAATGAAACATAACAGGCCTAGAGTAAATCTTTAACAATAATTAGTTGATCTACTTGTTTTTCTCTCTTGCCAGGTGAGACATTAATAGTCTTAGAAGGGAAATAACACCATCCCACATCGCTTTTAATGCAGTTAGTATGTAATGTCCAAAATCCAAGTAAACATTATTAAGGATGTTTTTTTAAAGAATGACCCAAATCAAATAAAAATTGATATAAAATGATCCAAATAGTAGCATTATTAGACAGGATCATTAAAATAATTATATTTAAGAAAAAAAGCAGTATTTCATCACAGATTTATAATCTATATTGAAAACTCAAAAACTGAAAATAAAAGTTCAATATGTTCACTCAGCAATTCAACGAGTGCAATAGCAGATAAACAAAGTAGAAAATACACTTTTCAAACTAGAAGACAAGGTCAGTTTAATGTATGCAGAACAGAGCAGAAAAATATACACAACAGAAAGATATGGATGGCAAGAAGAAGAGTAAAATAAATATACAGTTACAGTACATAGTGAAAATTATGTGCTATGAGAGCCCTAGAAAGGAAGAAGAATGAACATGTGAAAAAAAAAGTGAAGAAATATTAGTTGAGAATTTCTAAAACCGAGACATCAAACCACAAATTCATTAAACTTTAAAAACCTATGCAAGAATAGGATGAAAAAAACCATATGTAGGCATAAGATAATAAAGAACATACTAAAAATAAAAGACAAAGAGAAAATGTAAAAAGTATTTAGCAGTTAGAGGTTAAAAAAATGACTCTTTGCCAGCAAAAAAGCCATACTAAGATATAGGGCTGATAGATCAACAAAAGCAATGAATGTCAGAAGACAATGGAAAGACATCTTTAAAATATTGAAAGAAAATAACTACTAATATCTAACTTTATGGGGAAAATATCAGAAATAAAGGTGATAAAACATCTTATATGAGAAATAGAAGACATACTCAAAAAATTATGAGAATGGGTATTTAGCTCAGTGGCATAATTACCTGGTTGGCAAGCACAAGGTCATAAGTTTGATCCCCAATACCAAAAAAATATATATGAGAACATATCAGAATACACAAGAGACAGCTTGAAGCAACTACCATTCACTAAATCTAGGAAATTAAAGCATCAAAATGAACAATGAGGTATTTGCTGGAGGCTTTTAATGCCAAATCATGTAGAATTGTTGTGTAGAAGTTTACAATAGGATAATGATGACTCACTGAAAGCAAAATCGGAAGGAAAGCTTGCAAAACAGATTTGCAGAATTGCGTTGAATCATTTTGACAGAGTATTCCAGAGAACTTTGAGAACTGTGGAATTCAGTAAGGTTATCTTCATTGTAATGAATATGATAGTCTGAGATTGAGATAGCTGAGACAGACATTAGAATTTTTCATCCTACAGCCTTTGAGAAATGTAATTAAAGTGTCTGAATTGGATGGCAGAGAAATAGGATAGACTGAAACATTTGACAAGATGTTAATTGAAGTTCCATGTTCAAATGATTGAAGCTGGTTGTTCTCTTCCAATTCTCAGAAGGCAGCCTGTAGGATACATCAAAGGAGAAACTTACCTGTTCTACAGTTAGAACACCTAAGTTTGCTTGTTCATAGTTGAAAGCTGGGGAGTTGAAAAGATGGTGGGCTGGTGGGTAGTAGGATATGGAGCCTCTCTGAAAGAGACAGCACAGATGCCAGAATAGAACACCCTGGAAAGACCCAAACCAAGGGAGATGGATTCTCTCAACCCAGGAAGAAACTGAGGTGAAATAAACTGCTCGAATATGAAGTCCGGGGGCTACCATTAGAGAAGCTAAGATTGGTGAGCACGGCACTCTCACCAAGCTGCCTGAATTCATGCTCCAGATCGACCTGAGAGACCAAACCTGCACCATTGAGACTTGCTTCAGTGGCCTGGAGTGTGGAGCTGAATAGCCCTGTGCACAACTTGCCCAGAACCAGCCCTACACGCAACCCACCCAGAGGCACTGTGAACTCGTGCCTCAACTCCGCTGAAGTTGGAGGTCCAGGAGCCTAGCAGTTCTCAGGGACTGGCATCAACCCACACTGAGTGATGGGAATAAGACCCTCCCACAGGAAAGGGGCAACCAACTGGACAACATGTTGGAGTTGGGCAGGACAGCCCTAAATCTGTAAGGAAGTGGCTTCAGTTGGCTGCTCCCCTAGCGGAGTGGATTGGTGGGATCTGCTTGGACCTGGCCACGCCCCTGGCCGGGACCCAGTGGGTTGTCACAAACCAATTCCTTAAGCCTGGCATATGCTGATGCAGTAAAGGCCCACGAAGGTTGACTGGCCCAAAGGGGAGGAGCCAGTATACACTTCCCCTGCTTGCACTTCAGTCTCTGAAAGCAGAAACCCCTAGCCTGTGTGCTCCAGAAGAACCCTAACCAACAAGAAAAGGGTCTGGGAATTACACCATATCCTTGTATGGAAGGAACCAAAAACATGACGAGAGAGAGAAATAAGAAAAAGCCCCCAGCCCCCAACCCTGAGAATAGTGATCCAGGAGAGGTAAATACAGAAGAGATTGAGGGCAGCAAACTTGCAACAACAAACATGGCATCAGCAGACATAAAGAGATATCTTTGGGACCTCGTAAATGAGATCAAAACTGAAACATTAATTCAAGTTAAACAAGAGATAAGTAGATTAATAAAAGAAAGCCTAAGTACCTCTCAAGAAGACACAGATGGAAGAATGGAGGAACACGAAAGGAGAGAAATGTTCAATGACAAATATAAAGAAAACCTAGAATACATGAAGCAGATTCAAAGAGATTACCAGGAAACTAAAAACTCCCTTGAAAGCTGGCAAAATTGCTTGAAAGGAACTTGAAAACTTGAAGACAGGCTTGCAATGTGTAATCATGAAAGGGAAGATCTCTTAAAAATAGCAAGGGAACAAGCAGTAACAATAGGAAGGCTAGAAGATGACAAGAGGATCTATAACTTAAGAGTAAAGCATGTGAATGAAGAAGCAGGAGTCAAAACAAAGGAATTGCAAGGATATTCACAGATATTATTAAGGAAAACTTCCCAAGCATGGAAAAAAGGAAATGATATGCAGATGTATGAAGCATACAGAACTCCAGCCACCTACAACCAAAACAGAGCTACCCCCAGACACATAATAATCAAGATCCCAGAAATTAAATATAAGAACAGAATATTAAAAGCCATCAGAGAAAAGAAACAGATCACTTATAAAGGAAAACCCATCAAAATCACAGCAGACAAAATCACGACACAGAACATCAAGTCAAGAAGAGCTTGGAGTGAAGTAATTCAAGCCCTGAAGGAGAACAACCTCCAGCCCAGATTGATGTATCCTGCAACACTTGCTCTAGAAATTAATGGAGAAGCAAGATGCTTCCATGACAAAGAGGAACTGGGAGAATTTGTGATCACCAATCCAACCCTACAAAAAATACTGAAGGACATTCTAGAGAGACGAAAAGAGTATGAGGATTTCAGGAACAGTGGAAGAGAGGCCTCAATGAATTTAGCAGACAGTGGAATGAAAGAAAAAAGCAGACAACCAATGGCAGAAAAATAGCGATAGTAGAAATGAGGCAGAGAAGATTGGTTTTAATCTCTAATATAGATGGCTTTGATATACTAACCAAAAGAAACACAGGCAGAGCAGATCATCGAGATGCTCTGTATAGAGAGTTAGTGGGACCCAAAACAAGCAGTGCACCCTATGGGAGTGAAAGGGGAGGAACTGTCTAAAAAAGGGAGGCAGAGGATATTGTTAATAGGGTAACAAGATTTAAAATCTACATTATTCTCATCACTCTGCTTGGATGGATTACTTGCTGTTCCAGTTTGTCTACTTACACTAGACTTGAGGACATGGTCAGCTATTCCAAAAATAAGATGACATATTATGGTAATTTCCTATCAACTTAATTTCCTATCAACTTAATCTGAAGCCATGTATAACTTATACTGTCTTATTATGACTGATCTTATTTGAATCTTGTTTGTTAGATTGCTGTTTTGTATTGACTGATTTTATTCAAATTATGATTGATAGCATCAAGTCTAAGAGTATAGGCAACTACACTGAAGATGACAAGATTCACTAAGATACCCACTCTGGTTTGATTATTACCTGCTTTTGAAGTCTTATAATGTCTCCAATGCTTCATTTTTATTAATGCTGTTATATACTGCTGAGACATCATGGTAACCATTGTAGATCACCTTGTATTGTGGTTTTATATGACTTTTTGCTTCATGCTTTTCTAGGAATTGTTTTGTTTTGTCTTGCTTTGTTTTGTTTTTCCCCCTAATACAGAAAGGATAGATACACATGTAGAGACTCATGCATGTGTAGAGCTTATAAACAGTTTATGAGACCCAACTATATGACACATGTTGAAATGAACAACTGCTTTGAAAAAAAAGAGACACTGCAGTACCCGGTGCCGACTCCATAATGTCATGATGTGAAATCCAGCAATATTTTCATTCTTTGTTCAAAGTGATTTTAGCTTGTTTTGTTTTGCTTAAGCTCAACACACATGAAGCTATGGACAGCTGTTTTGAAGAGAATGAGAGACACTATGACATCCATTCTTGGCTTCCCTATTGTCTGGTCTTGAAGACCTAAAATGCCTTCCTCATCCTGTTCACATCAGTTCCATACTATGTTGTTTCTTGTGAATTGCCTGTTATTGACGATGTGGACAACTACTTGGAAGAAAACAAGAGTCAATACGATAGATAGAGAGTGAATATCTTTGATTGTCTAGCTTTGAAATTTATGTCTCTTACATTGCTTTCTTGTGATCTGCTTTGTTATGTTTTGTTGTGTTTAATTTTACTCTTTTGATATAATTGCATGTATGTTTAAGTGTGTAAAATGAATGACCATATTACTGTTTTTGTTAGATCATGAAGCAGAACTGTTAACAGTCTCACTGTTTGAATGTCTACTTTACATGTTTTAATTTTGTAATTTGAACAACTATTTCCAAGATGTCAGTATGTAATTTATCAAGTAATGATTTCTTAGTGTTTTGTTTTGTTTTTGTTTTGTTCTTTTCCTTTTTTCCTTGAAATTCTCTATTATTACTACCCTTTATTCTGTTTTGTTTTGTTTGTTTGTTTCTCTTTAAATAAAATTTTAAAAAAAGAAAAAATGAACAATGACAATAAAAAATTATACTTTGCTGAATAAAATAAGAATTCAGGAGTCCACAATGACAGTTATCTTTCTGAATCAATTGAATTATAATACCAACTAAAAATGTACAGGGAATTATAGAGTTAGAAAATTACCTATTTGGCAGCCATTTTGACACTAATTTATTTAGGCAATAATCTTCAGTGGTTGATGTAACTATTGGTGAAAATCTGAAGAGGAAATACAATTTTTATATAGTCTTAAAATACTGTAAGAGTATATAAATATGGTATTCATATAGTCTTAAAATATCACTAATTGCAAAGAGATATCATGTGTCTGCTAATGTGACTCACAGAGAAGAAAGGATATGTTGCTTGCATATTATTTCTGCCAAATTGCACAATTTGAATCTAAACATAAGGAAACCCAAATAGAGGATCAATCTGCAAAACATCTAGCTTATCCTCTTCAAAATGGCCCTATAATCAGGGAGTGAGGAAGCTGCTATCATATGCCAAAAAACAGATGTGGAACAATAGCAATGGCAATGAAGATTTTGAGGAGGGATCAAGAATATGAAATATAAATCTTATATACTGGACACTGTTATGGTCTGTGTTTGGGTGGCACCCTAAGATGCATGCAGTCATGGAGGCGGCTGAGCCTAGCATTTGTGATTGGTTTATTGTCTAGCACTGGAATTAATGGTGTGAGTGCTGCACCCACCCAAGGGTGGGGAGCCAGCATACAACATAGGGAGGGGAGAAGTGTGGTTTTTAGTTTGTGTGTTTGTTTGTTGTTTTGTTTCTTGGTACCAGGGATCAAACACAACTTTGCGCTTGCCACGCAGGCACTTATGCCACTCAGCTAAATCTCCAGCCCAGTAAGTGTATTTTTCCCTTTCTGCCCCTTTTGCTCTTGTCACTTGCAGCCTGCATGTATGGCTGCCCCTCAGCCTTGCCCCCCTGCCTTGGAGCCAGATGAATATAGACTGAAACTTCCAAAAAATTAAAAGCTAAAGAAACTTTTCCTTCCCTAGTTTTGGGTATCAGGTATTTTGTCTCAACAATGAGAAAAAAGTAACCAAGATAGCCACATAAACACTGCTTGGATGTGACAGGGAAAAGAGATGAAGAAATCTATGTTCTCCATCCAAAATAAATATATATCTCCATCATATATATATATATATATATATATATATATATATATATATATGATTTCATTCCAGACTATATATATATATATATATATATATATAGTCTAGAATGAAATTTTGAAGAATACCTTCAAATGACAAGGTAAGATGAGTTTATTTTATTTTATTTTTCACGTCAGACAGGTAACATAACAAGGTTGGAGGGAGGCACATCTCATGCACGCGGCATAAAGGCTCCATCATTACACTCATAAACTGAAGGATCAGATGAGTTTATTTTAATGGTAGACACTTTCATGTTCACATGGATCAACCAATTAATGACCATGACTTGGGCTGAAGGGAGACATCTTTTTTATTTTCCTGTTTTGTCTTGTCCTTACATGTTGATGTTTGGCAGTGGTAAAGAAAGGGTATTCTAGATGGGGGAGGCATTATACTTAGTCACTGATACTTCAGGAAACTTGGTGAGAAGTTTAGTGAGAGTGAGAGAAGCAAGAGATAAAATTGGGGGGAAACCCAGGAATCCCATCAAACAAAGCCATAGTGGTAAAGGAGAAGCAGATAAGTGGATTTGAACTCAAGCAGAGGAATCTTGCTTGTGCCTTTAACCATCACAACCTAAAACAGGAATAAAGCATTAATAAAGACAATTATGATAAATTCTGGAAAAGAAAAGAACAGGCATCTGTAAGAACCATTTCCCAGATGGAGAAACCTTAAAGGAACTGAAGGCAACTGATTTTTCATGATCATACTTCATTTGCAATTCAGCTGTATTCTAATTCAGATCTTCAAGCTCTTCTGACAGTTTAGGACTCCTTTCTTTATCTTTGTGTTGCAAACTTGAAAGGGCAACAATTTAAAGCAAGAAAGGAGTCAACTATAAATCAACTGATATTGCATTATTGTGGGTCAGAGAGAGGAATGCATGGAGAAGCAAGCCCTACAGGTCTATCTTTGCCCTGCTCATTAGCAACTTTAAGACTCTGTGCCTCAGTTTTTCCTTTATTTATTTATTTATTTATTTATTTATTTATTTGGGGCAGGTAACAGGGATCGAACTCATGACCTCGCGCTTGCCAGGCAGGTGCTTAGTTTTTCCTTTATAAAGGACTAGATAATATCTCTGGGACACTGGATAACTCCCAAGGCCCTTGCAGCTTTCACATTTCGTGATCATGTTGCACTGGCCTTTCAATGGGACTGTGGACGCTTTCCAGTCACCTAGTACGTTTGAGACACTTGTCAGAGGTCACAGAATTACAGTGTGTGAAAGAATAATACATTTTAAATATATGTTAACACAAAACAAACAGATCTTTATGCTAATAAGACTACCTACCATATCTATATAAACAGTAAAAACAAGCTCTGTTTGAATTAGCTAAACTACCAAAAGTATATGATCTAACTGGAGTTTCTGTTTGTGATTATACCTAGTATTCTGCCTAACTCACTGTAGACAAATAATATTGTATTGCTTTCCTTCTCTGTTATCCATTATATTTTGCTCTTTATACTCTAATTTCTAGTGGATGCTTTTTAATGAATCAGTTATCTTACTCTTTTTAGGTGATTAGGCAATTTATAAGTATAAATTTTCTCCATTTAAAATGCTCTAATCTCTTAAATTTTTGTGGTTTCGAGGGGTTTTTTTGTGCTAGGATTTCTGTTTTGTTTTTGCTGTTTGTTCATTTGTTTTTTGTAGTACTTTCATATGGTTGTCAACTTTTGGAGAAAGACATTTTACTGAGTATAAGCATTGTCATTGGTAAATAGACATATTTCTAAGCATTTTTCAAGATAATTATCATTGGTTTGATTGAAGACATAAAGTTCAAGACTCCGGCTTTGGAGAAAGTAAAACTGTTTAGGACAAGTATAGAAACTAAGCCTCCCAGCCCTGATTGGTGTGTCATTAGACTACTCACACTCTTAGACATCAAATGCACGCATCATCACGACACTGGTGAATACAAATAAGCTGGCAACATATTTTAGATGAGGAAAAGTTGAAATTTGATCAAGAAACTCTTCCTGCAGTATATATATACTCTAATGTAAATTCATAGATCCCAGAAAGTTATAAAACGAATCCAGAAAATGGCAATGTCAATAAACTATCATTTACGGTGCACTGGCTATGTTTTGATATGTGAGGGATTTTCCATATATCTTTAAAGTTAATCCTTACAATTCTGAGAAGTATGAATTACAATTTCCATATGTCAAATAAAGAAATGAAGATTTAGAAACATTAAGCAACATGCACAGAATCACTGAGAAAAGACAGGTCATCTGTGAAGAGTGATTGATTTTGAGAGATGAGAGGTGTTAAGACACACTTTATTGGACTTGATCCTGTAACAAATAACCACAAATTCAGTGATGAAAACAACAGAAATTAATGCTTTCACAGATCTGGAAATCAGAAGTCCAGAATTATTCTCAACAGATGGAAATTAAGGTGTTAGCAGAAGTGCACTCTTTTTCTCTCCAGAGAGGGGGATAGAATCTATTCCTTGCCTCTTTCAGATTGAAATGGCTGCCAGCAGCCCTTGGATTCTGTCTGCCTCACCCCAGACTCCAAGGTTAGCATCATCAAATCTCCCTGTGCTCCATTTTCACATTCCTGCTCTTTCTGTTCAACTTCTTAAAAAGATACATGTGATTGCATTTAGAGACAACCTACATAATTCAGGATTCTTACCATCTCAAGATCCTTAATTTAGTCATCGCTTTGTGCAAATAAGGTAATATTCACAGAATCTAGGGGTTGAAAGATCGACACTTCTTAGGGCCACCATTCATCTTGTCATAAGGAGAAATGTCATTCTCACATGAGCCTTCCTCTTGTACCCCGTAATTCTCTCTTGGCCTTCATGAAATTTAATTGAAATATTATACCTTCACAATCTCATGCCCACATCTCTGAAATCCTAAATACTCTGAAAGCAAAAATGTATTTACACAAATTTACTACAGTAGAACCTAATGCAAGTCTACTTGAAGTTTTCTGTGATCCTTATTTATTCCCTTAGCATAAATACATTCATTATGAAAATATTGATTATTTTGCTTACCATGTTACTGCTAAGAACATGATATCACCTATATTGTTATCACTACTCTAAAATCTAAGAATATCTTAACTCAGAAATACATTGGACCCTAAAATTTTAGATAAGAGATTGTGACCTGTAGGAGGTGGCACTGGAAACAATCACAAAGGATTTGGGCAGGGCTGAGAAATGAAAAGTGGACTGAAAATCCCTAAAGGACCACAGAGTATATCAGGAAGCACTCAAGGAATCATGGCACCAGCACATTTGGGAATCCTATGAAGTAGCTAAGACCCGGTTTTTAGGAAAATAATGTGTCATAGATATATGTGAAATTATAGAAAAAAAGCCCTTTTATCCCTTTAATTCCAAGGAGTATTATACTCAAATTGTTTGTCTCTGTTTCCTGGAGTAACAAACAGGTGTGGAGCCCCAGTTGCTGACTCCTAGCGGTACCTCTTGCTGTGACCAAGAAAGTATGACCACCGCTTCTACTTTGGCAAAAAGACCATCTGTAAATATCTTCCCTTTGTCCTGGGAAAAAGCCTCTTTCAAGCTCCTAATCAGACGGCGAGTGTCCAGTTCAGATCACATTATGAAACCATACACCACCACCATTTTCCTGTTTGGAGTATTGTCCAATCTCCTTTATTTCTTCCCCTCAAAAATCTCAAATATATACATGCTTTGGGGAGAATGCCCTTCAGCACCTTTGAGGTGATGATTTCCTTATGTATATTCATACAAAACAAATATTCTCACTTGTACTTTCTTTGACAGAATCAAAATACAGACCTTTAATGGTTATTTAAATTTTTTCTTGCTTAGTTTTTTAAATTTTAATTTAAATACACTTTTTTGGGGGCTAACCATTGTGAAAATGCCCAGCCTTGGTCAGGAAGAATGTAGATGACCGAAGGAGGCAAATCCATCACATCAACTGGAAAAAAATTATTCCAAAAACGTGCTATTTTAGAAAGATGTAGAATGTCTTATATGTCTTATAACATCAATCCCCTTTTGATAAGATAATATATTGTTTATGGAGATATCCAGAAGGAGATCTAAGTGTCTCACTTGGTGATTCACTCAAATCTGTCTTAACCTGTTTTTTTCCTTCCATTTTTATTTGTCATCAACTTAAATGACATCCCTTCATCATCAGACTCCAAAGTCTTATTGATATTAAAAAAAGAATGAGAAATTCCATCGAAGTAAAATTTCTAAAGAAGTAAAATGTGCTTGTATAAAAGCCAAAATATAGAAAGAAAATTAGAATCATTGTCATAATAGTATTTGAAGCACATTGTTCTATTTTTATAAGGAAGGAGTAGGTAATGCTTGATTTCTGAAGATCTGATGGTTAGTAATTCCTAATAATGGAGCTAAGGCCACCATACTCCTAGATTATTTTTAACAGAAAGGGCAGGACAGTGACAAACAAGTATCTCCAGGTTATTCTAGCAATACCCTAAGAGACTTCACAAGAGCCCGCTGACGCTTAGGCTTAGTGTGGCCCTGTGGCTCAGCCCATCCACACACAGACTTCTCCCAAATGTTTGCAACAAAGAGCAACCACATTCATCCCTCAGGTCCCCAAGGAAGATAAAGGACTTCTGAGAAGGGAAGAAGGTAAATGGCATTGTGAGCATGTTTCTAATGTAACTGAGAAAACATACCTGAAAACAAATTTTCTAAAAAAGATTTTAAGCAGTTACATCAACATTTGAATAGGTGCACAGCACAGAGATTACTCAGTAGAGGGAAGAGTTTGGGGGAAGATCACCTCCCTAGGAGGTAGGAGACCTGGATTCTGGCCCTCATTCTCAGGAACAGCATCACACAAGGAAAGACCTTTAACCTCATCAATCCTCAATCTTCATCTACAATAATTCAAAATGACAGGCCCACTATTATGCTGTACATAAGAGGGCCCTGTGAGACTGCAATGAGTTAATGTGCAGGAATTTTTTTTATAAATTCCAAAGTAGAACACAAACAAATATTTGACATTATAAATGGGAAATTTTTAGTATTTACTAACACTAGGCTCATTTCCTTATAATCCTATAGGACATAACAGCTCAAAAGTTTTCCACCAAAAGGGTAAAATCATTGGTGATTATTAAGACTCATTCAAACTTGTCCCAGAGCTGGGTTGAACTTTTGATGGAATTTTCTACCATGTAAGTAAGAACTTGGACGTTGTAGAGAGAATCAAGATGAGAAATGCAACATTTTAAAATGTGTTTTACGTATGGATCAAAATCTACATTCCTTGAGCAACCATGTTGTATAAGGAATGGGTGTTAGTCCCAGTGAAATGGCAGATTAGGGAAGAAAAAGACTTCATTCTTGGTGTGAGCAGAAAAGACGTCTTGGGCACCAGATCTTACTATGGAGAGCAAATATGACCAATTAACTCCTTGTAAAGGCATTAAGCAGCCTCAGTAATTCCCAAAGTTTTCTCAGAGATATTTCCAAAAGCTTTCCCAAAAGATTCTTTCTGATTTCATGCTACTAAAATTCCCATCAACTGCCAATGAGAAAGAATGTCAGGAAATAAAACAATAACTTTGTTTAATATTTATGCTATCCCTCATATTAAATATAGTTTATGCAACTGGTTTTTGTATTACACTGTTTAATTATGTATACTTGAAGAGGTTTTATATTGTACATGGCTATCATTTATAATTAATTAATTCAATATGGAGTTTGTGTTCATGCCTATAAAAAGTTGGGCACAGAGCCTTGTGTCAAGAGCATAATCCTCATCTATATCATTCTTACTACAAGAAAATCAGGTTTAGCTTGCAGTATATTTTCTAGAAATACCTCACCCTAAATATGAACATATTTTTTGTTATGAATATCATTTACTATTTCCTTGGTGGGTTAGAATTATCGTTGAGAGAAAGAAGACGCAGATAAAATGTAAACAGGGAATTACTGGAGCTGATGTTTGTAAGTCAAATTACATGAAGTTTGTTTCTCATCAAACTGCTCTCCTAAAGTCCATTGGCAAACTTCGGATTACAAAAGCCAAGGCTTTTATTGTTTCTTCCCATTCTACTTAAAGTTTCTATGAAAACTCCTCTTTCTGGAAAGGCCCCTTCTCCCTGTTCACACTTCTGTGTGCCGTTTCTGACATTCATCCCTCCAGCTACCCTCACTCTTCCCAGCTGGCTTTTCTCCCATGACTCCTTCCTTCCTTTTCCCATCCTTAGCCATCCTGGGCCTTGTTCTGTCTCTCCAAAAAGTCTCCACCTCTTTCAGAGCTTCACTATTCTCTATGACAATGGCACCCAAACTACATCTCTACCCTGGCTGATGTCCTCATATACTTCTCTGGAAGATAGTAGGACATTTCAATACAAATATTCCAAAGACTCCCTAAGTTCAACTTATCTACAACACGATTAATTAATACCTTTCCTCCCATGATTCCTTCTGCAGTTAACAGCTTCCTTATCCCCTCCCTCCCCAGGGTCATCAGCTTCGAAGTCCTCACCCAATCAAATCCCAATCATTCCACCCTGTCACATCTTCATAGCATCATAACTATTCCTCCATCTCCTCTGTTCAAGCTTTCATCCATCAGCAGAAAGAAGAAAGCTCACTTACTTTGCAGTACTTACTAGACACTTAAATACACGTTCCAGACATTCCTTCAAAAGTGCTCACTTATGATTTTCATCATCTCCTCTTTTAGAAACTGAGGCTTCTCAGTTGAACTAGTCAGTGTGCAAATTAGCTGGCAAAGCTGTTGGGCTGAGAAGCACCACACACGTACAAAGCTGGACTGTCCTCCTCACCATCTGATGTGACTGCCTCTTGGGGTGGGCAATCAACTAGGGAAAGGAAAGATTCAGTTTGGAAGGAGGTAGGATACATGGGAAGGAAAGAGCAGAAGATCTGTGTTTCTCCTGCTTGTTTCACCTTGTGACTGCTCCAAATGTCTCCTCAGATAATAACTAATGTTGGGCAACATTATTTTTTCAGAGTATTACCATATGTGCTGTTTAATTTCAACCTCAATGTAAGTGTGTAAGGTATCGTTATTCTTGTTAACCTCCTCATTTTGTATAATCTCAGAAATTTAGAGAAATACCCAAGACCAGAGAACCAATTTAATAACAGAAATAGAATTTGAATCCTAATCCTCTGACTTCAAGTCCTACACTCTTCCAGTAAGACTACAAAGTCTCAGATTTACAGGAGTCAACTGATTGACATTTCATTGTTAGGTATTCACCCTGATCAAAAAGCAGGCCAGGAGAAAGACCAAAAAAATAAAAATTCAGGCTGGGCTTGGTGGTACACACCTGCAATCCCAGCCCAGCACTCAGGAAACTGAGGCAGGTGGATCTCTGTGAATTCAAGGCCAGCCTAAACTATATAGTGAAACCCTGTCTCAAAAAAGCCAAAAAAAATTCAAATCATTCACAAGAGAATTTCTGAAGGATCCAAGACCAATGGCTTACTAATTCAGATATAATAGTGGTGACAACCAGGGAATTTTCCATTGCTGTCTTACCCCCTAACATGCCAATGTCTCCATCACTTTAAGAAATCACTATTTGGATAATTATTTTAATCTCCTCTAGGTCACAGTACCTGAAGCTCTCCTAGAATGGACACTGCTCATGATCCATGCATGTTCTTGGATAAGTATGCAATCCAGCTGGACCGTGGCACAGAGGAAGAGGCACTGTAGCGCTCAGTCAAGCGACATCCCTGCAAGAAATATGAGCCCTTCCCACTAGCCAAGCACACTCAATATGTTGCTCATATCTTCCACCTCACCTGCCTTTCTGTCTCCTAGCTTTCACTACTATGCATTGTAGCACATGCTCCAAGATCTATCCTGATCTTCTGCACTCATTCTTATATTGCTGTCATCTCAATCACTGTCCCATACTGGAAAAGGCCCTCATTCCCCTCTTCTCATGTCATCACAGAGAAGCACACATGAGTGCAACTTGCTCAGCTGCACCCAGGCTTACTTTCCATACTGCTTCTGTCTCCTGACTCCCTAGAAGAATGACTTCACTGGCTTGCAAGTCTGGCAGAAGGAAAAGGAAACATAACGAGGAGAGTACGCCTGCCTTCAGGAATCCCATTCTCTCTCCACTGTGCTGAAATCTTACTGAGTGAATGGAGCAATAAATTTAACTTGGAGAGTGCTGATTATGTTAGTAAGTCTATATGGCCATTTCTCCAATCAGCTTTATCAGTAATAAAGTTGATGTTTCGATCTGCATGTCTCTGGCCATGCATCTATCTTTGAAATGGTTCTAAACATGAGGCAGGAGAGGGTAGTGTTATTTATTAAGACTCTAAAACCCTAATGAAAGTGCTTAAGAAATGTCTGTGGATGGAAGAAATTAATGAATGTATAACAGCATGTCTGATCAGGATTCTTTGAAATGCTACATCTTTCATGGGAAGATTTTTTTTTTACCACATGCTTGGAACTGTACTTTATGGTCAGGAACTTGTACCTTGAGTCTCACAAATATATACATGGAATATAGCTCTGTTTAAAAACCCTGAGCAGTACGAATCATTAGGGGGAAGCTCTGATGCTTAGTGGGAAGCATGCTAGGTGATTCCACATACATCTACATCTTTACACTTCAGTGTGTGTCAACACGTGACCTGTAGCTAATTCTAGCCTGTTACATAAACACAAAATTGCCTTTGGAATGCCCAGCCTGAAAAACTTCTCATGCTTCTCCAAGGTTTTGCTGGCTTAGTAACCCTGTTTTTTCTTGTTTTTGTTTATGCGCAGGGAGGGAAGGAAGGAAGGAAAGAAGGAAAGAAAACAAAGCAAGCAAGCGAGAGACTGAGCAGGTGCATGTAATTAGAAAATGTAAGGATGTCATATTTCCTATTAATACTTGGAAAAAGTTTGATAAATTATCATGATAGATGATCACAGTATTTTCCTTATCTGCCAATTCTATTTAAAAGACAACAATCAGGACAGTGGACCGACATGAAGTAGCCAGAACCATACATAAAAATTTTTAGAATATAAGAGTCAAATGGTATAAATTCCCCCCAGAAGCCTGTAAGAGCAGATCACTGTAATAAGTTCTCTGGTTCATTCTGTCTGGCCAGCAGGGAAAAGGAGCAAGAAAGGCAGAGAAGCAAGGAGAGCAGGAGGGAATAGGGTACATAAAACACACAGGTGAGGTATAAAAACCACTGTGAGCCGTGAACACTCCACTCCCGTCATTGAAGCGGAATTGCACTGGTGATCACTATTTCTTATGACTCAAAAGAAAAGTGCCTTTGCCTCCCTTGCACAGAAATCCAGGATTCTTTTCCAGCAAGTGGCCCACTGAAGGGCCTTGCTCCTAGTGCTGTCGTGAATGATAGCTGCCTCACCGAGAGGATCAGAGAGAATCGCTAGCTCTGTAGAAGCAGCCAGAAACGCCTGGCACTAGTTTCCTTTCCAACACAGTGCTTAATGCCATTACACGTCCTACAACAGCTGCATGGACGCCTGGGTGAGCCATTGGAGCAGTCAGGATGGATAAAAAACTGCCATTTACTTATGCCCAGGACTCATCCAAACATGGTCTTTCACAAAATGATCTAAATAAAACGGCCAACTGAGCTGATAACAAAAAGTTTATAAATGAAGCTTCAGAGCAGAACTTCTTCCCACCCCCCTGCAAAATGACACATTGCACATATCACACACACACACAGATCAAGATGGTCTTCTAGCTTTTCCCCAAGCATAACACAGTAGCTTTGCTGGTTTTTTTGTCCACAGAGACATTTGTAGCTTACTTCTAGCGTGTAATCTGTTTAATTCGTGGTCATACAGTCATATGCTATCATCCACTAGTACTCATCATGCACCTACTTAGCAGGTGCTTGGTGTAAAGAAATAATTAAGTGTTTACCCTCTCCTCTCCTTTAACAGTCCAGAGATGAGGCAGATATTTTCACTGATACATATGAACATTATTTAGAAGCTACACTCGATGCGTATTTGGGGTGGAATGGAAGCTCAGAGGAAAGGGGCCAGTCATCAGCAGGATGAAGCAGGGAAGGGGACAGTTTTTTAGGATGACCTCCCTGCCTGGTTTCCAATGGGTCACTCTGAGAGAGCTCAGATGCCTCACAAAGCAAGGTGCCGTCTCATCCTCTGCATATTTCACCAGAAAGCAGCACTCTATCAGCTCTGTATATGCAAGAGCCAAACGGCGCATTGTTGAAAAATGAAATGCTGACAGCACTTGGCTCACAGATTACTATGGTGGGTACTTTGCTAGGAAAAAGAAACCAAAGTAGAAATCGGTGATGGCCAGTGAGGGAAACAATGAACCAGAAGAGAGAGGAGAAGGGGCAAGAACCCAGGTTTCAAAGGACAAAAAAACTTTTAACAATATCTAACAAGAATTAAAAGTTATTTGTGACTCTCACCATCTTCCCATGATATCCAGTAAATCCTGTGAGACACACAAAGGTTCACACGAGTGTTCTTTTGTTGTTGTTCTGCTGTTTTGTTTTTTGTGAAAATTAAACTAAATGCTGTGCTCGAATTAATGGCATGCAGAACAGGCAAAGCTCTGAATATCCATCCATTCATAGCCAGGGGACATGGGGCCCAGAGGAGAATGGCCTGGAATTGTGCTTTCACAGGTGTGGACCAGGACTGTAGTCATCTTTTCTATACCTCAAATCTAAGGAGTCCCTGACACATGGGCTAGTAAACTAAAATTCACTTGGAAAAAAACGGCTGAGTCTGTAGCTAAAGCTACTTTGAAAGCCATTTATTTGATCTAAGGCCTTCATTCTATTGATAAAAAACCACAGTCTCCGGAGAGGTAAAGGGCGTGGTATGAATCTTGTCTTATCCTGCAGCTCTTCATGGTCAGAATCAGACCTGGAGCCCAGTGCTGACCTACGAGAGGCCAGGCCACTGTCCACTATGAGTGGAGATGGTGAAGCAGTCTCTGGTGCAGCCACAATACTACTGGCGGGTAGAGGGAGCAGAGGACCATACACTAATGCATCAGAATCACAGCCCAGCTTCAAGTCAACGCACAGCACAAATGATACAACACAGGTTCTGTATTTTTGTTTGTATTTGGCATCAGGACTTGAACTCAGGACCTTGCGCTTGCCAGGCAGGCACTTGCGCCGCTGAGCTATGTTCCCAGTCCAGCAATAGGGGTTTTGGACCACACAGAATCTGTAGACTTTGCTGTGCAATCTTAGGCTAGAGATTCCTTCTCACTGGGCCTTAGGTTATAATATACAAACAGAACAATAATACATATCATGTAAGATTTTTAAAAATTGGGCCGGGGATTTAGCTCAGTGGCTTAAGCGCCTGCCTGGCAAGCATGAGATCTGAGTTCAATCCCCGGTACAAAAAAAAAAAAAAAGATTTTTAAAAATTTAATGAAGCATAAAGCAGATCATGTAAAGTGTATGCTGCACAGGAAGCAAAGGAGAAACTATAGCAATTATTATTGCTATCAAGTGGAGGCCTTTACAAAAATAACACAAGATTTATTCTAGAACATTTTGCTTACTTATTAGGTTACTAGATATGTCGTTAATTGAGAAAATTTAAAGGAAAAAAATTTTTTAAAGCCCCTACATTTCTACTACCGTGAAACAACCACTGTGAACATGTTGATGTATTTCAGCAGGAAAGATTTAGAATGTGCCATTTCTTGTGCCTTGTAACCTTCCAATAACACTCAATTTAGAATGAAAAATTGGCAAGAATGCAATCTGTTCTAAAACCAATGTCTTGTTTGTTTTGTACTATAGGGGTTAGTGGGAGGAGAATTATACATGGATATAAACAATGTCACTACAAACATTATCACATTTTAAAATCATATTTTCATCCTTTTTATCAAGCAGATTTGCAGAGTACTTTATGGTCCACTAAAAACATTCCCAGCTTGTATCTTTTTTGACGCTTTTAACAGCCCAGGGCACCACATACTGTTATTATGCACATTTTACAGATGAGGAAATTGAGGATCAAAATAGTTAAATGATTTACAGTCTGTTAGACCTTTTTAGCAATGAGAGTTTGGATTGCAGCCTAGGATTCCTGACTCAAAGCTGGTATCTCTGTGCTAATTATCCTTACCAAGGAGAACTCTCTCCAATTAGCTCTAATAATCTGCACAGCCTGAAAGATATATAAGGAAGGAGCACTTTGAGCTACTGAAAGCTTAGGAGTGTAAGTTAGGAGATCTAAGTCAAATGCGGCTTCTGATGTTGTCAAATCACTTACCTCTCTTGGTTTAAGGATTCCTCATTTGGCAAAGGAGAGCAGGTGGTCACCTAAGCAAAGACGCAAGAGTTTATTAGCAGAATCCTATTAGTAAATTCTATCATTCTCAGACACATGCAAAATGTATATCGTTCTAAATTGTGGAAACACTGTTGATATGAGGCTTCAAGAAAATATCTTTAAATTCTTAAAATATAATGCAAAGAATGCTCTTTCTGGCCTAGGCCTGGACTACCTGTATAGCCCCTGGAAGAAAGATTCTTTCAGAGAATCTTTAGTGCTTGGCAGAGGGCGTATCTCAAGTGGAATCCAAATGTGGATATCTTTTTCCAAGAGCCTGGGTAGACACAGCCATGCCCCGATGACTGCTTTACGATGTGCTACCTCATTACTAGCTCGATGTCAATTTGGATTTTCAGAACACATTTACCTTTTGGATCAGATTTTATGAGAGATACTAAGAGTCTGGCCAAATGCTCTTTAGAGGGAGAAGGAGAATCATTGAACTTAACTGAATTCTCTGGATCTTAATATGCGAGGCTGAGTTCTTAATCCAAGAATGCACTGTCGTAGGCGCCCAAGTCCAGGACTTCCAGGCCAGCAGACTACACAGGCCCCAGCTCTTATAAGCACAGCTGAGCTCCTGCTTGAGTCTCCCAGTCCTTAGGCTTTGCAGAACTCAGACTGCAGCAGCCTCTCCACTGTACAAAGCCACAGGAAGGACATGGGACCAGCTGCAGCGCCATAAAGGGAAGCCTGGGTCAGAACTCTTTCCCAGGTGAACACACAAGGCCTTTCTAAACACAAGGCCTTTCTTCTGAACACGTCCACTTCTCAGACCGTTCAGCAAGCTCTAAGGGGATGGTTGCCTAAACCTCCGACTAAACTGAATAATCACGTTTTTCCTTTGAATTCTGTTTATGAGCTAAGCCTAGTTTGTATAACCCTCACCTCCCTGAACAACATCTCCTACCATTCTCCTGCCAAGATCTGCCTCTCCTACCAGGATGAACTCCGCTTCCCTTCCCTCACCCTCTCACAACAGAAACAACTGCCAGCTCTTGCCACCCACCCAGTGTCTTTAATATTCTTCCAAACTCAAAAACAGTGCCCCCTCCCCCAAGAAGCCTTCCCAGTTAGCTCACCTGCTGACATATAGTGCTATCTGACACTCAGGTGCATTCAGGCTGTTATCTAATGGCGTACCTTTAGTTCTTCGTCACATGCCACCCTTTATGACACAGCTGTGTCAAACATATACGGTAGGATTCAGCTCAACCAGCTTATAATTCTCTTAAGAACTGGAACTATGTCATAGAGTCACTCAGGGCACATTTATTAAGGCAGCAGGGCATAAGGTTGGGAGTCTGGGCTTGTGAGCATGCTTCTGTGTGCATCTCAGATGCCTTTATTCCTTAACAGCACGTAACGTTGTCAGGGGCTTAAGATCATGTGCTCCTCCATTTCCTCTCCTGTAACATGGGGAATATGATCAACCATAACTCCTTCAGAAGGTTGTTGGAGGATTTGAGGAATTTTTTGAGGACATGCGTAGAACAGGCGCATCATGAAGCGCTCAACTTGTGTTGGCCATGTGGATAGGAAGGCTCGGGTCTATCGTATGCTCTGTGCTGTGACTATGGGATACACACATACCCTCAAAAAGAATGTTGGGAGTTGGGGTTGAGGACACACCTGAGCCCCAAAACTTAAACCACGTGGTGATCTCATCAAAGAGGGGAACATAAGAACTCCCGCATCCTCAGGCCCCCACAAAGGCGTCCCCTCCTAGGCGCACAGTCCATGAGGAATGATAATTTGATGTGAATGGTGCTAGCTAAAATCTATGTAGTTAGTAATTACATACACAGTACCTCAAAAGAGTCCTTTAGTGGCTTTATAATGCAGAAACCACAGACGGGTTCAATTTGGCAGTGTTATTAAGCAAATAAATGGATTTTTAGATATTTAACTTCTAATCATATGTGAACTTCAGGAAGCTAAATGCTTCAATGACACCACTAAATACCACTTTGTTACAAAGCCATGGTTTGACTTTTGAGGCAAAGTTGAAGGCCTAAATTCAACCCCATTAGTTCATATTTTGTCCAAAATGCAGTTTGTAATGAAGCCAGCAAATTAGGTCCCTTGACCATAAACCTCACAGAAGGAAAGCAAACAGAGCATGAATCAAAAAGGCTTTAGACAGCAGTTAGCTATTAGTAACATATAAATTAAGTGTAAAATCAAGGGGGAGGGGTTAAGTCAGTGGTTATGTAACCGTGCAGCAAGCTGAGTGCAACAGTAAGAGGAGGAGGAGGAGGGACAATGTTAATGTAAGCTCTCGCTTGATGTTTTGGACAAATGGCAAGCTCTGAAAATTAGAATGAGCCTCATTTTTAATTCGCCACCACTGTTCTTAATTTGTCAGGGTGCAGCAAGTAATTATGATACCACATGGTATCAAAACATCACATGTACCTCCCGGACCTCGGCTATACTTTTGAAAACTACGGTGATTCAGGGTTAGCCACACGTGAGGTTTTATCACCACTGGCAGTTCGTGTCACCAAACTTGCACAGCTTTGCCTACATAATGTTAAGTTTTGAATGTCAGTATTTCACATTATTTAATTCTCCCTTAGAGTTACATAGAGTGGGAAGTTGCCCCATTGCTTTCAAAGAAGTTTGCAAACCCACATGCAAGTGCAATCGTTTCCCCACCTATTTAGCGAAGGTTAGAATGCACTGCCGTTGCCCCATGAGCCAAATATGTACTGACGCATGCTTCAGAGCAGGAGCTATTGAGCTAATAGACCACAACGACTCACCATCATGTATGTCAGAACCCTCACACCCAGCTATAAGGCACATCCCTTCTGTGTGGTTGAAGAGAAAGAGATATAACAGAAAATACTTTTGAAAAGCCACCTCACAAGCCCTGAGGATGTCAGTCTTATAAAATCGTCTGTGGAGAAAACCTAGAGTCCTCCAAGAATGCTCATGCCTCATAATGGCCTATAAATGTTTTTGTAAGCGTTCCAAAAAAGTGTACAACCAGTACAGTACATTTCTGTTTTATATTTTTGTGCCTTAAAAAAAGGTAAAAATAGCCAAATGACTGATTTTTTTCCCCCTTTGACAATTTGTAGCAAAAAAAAAAGTTCACTCTAAGGCTGAAACTTTTCATGCCAAGTTTTAGCTTGGAACTAATTTTTATGGCTGAGTTAAAAAGCCCCTGAAAAGGGAAGGTTTCACATGGAAATGCTGACACAGCTTTGACCACAGAGGCAAGAAAGGAGGTGATATAAGGCCTGTTTGTACCTCGTTTGCTTTATGCCGCTTCAGAAAAGAAGTCTGGTTGATTCGCTGGGGGCATCATCCGCTGCCTAACCACATGTGCGTCTGTCTGTTGATGTATTTGGACAATCTGAGTTAGCACTGCAGAGGAGTTAGCACTGACTTTTCTTTTAAATGAACCCAGTACCCTATTGTGGGAGAGGACAGATTCATTTCCTGACTGCTGGTAGATTTCATTATCCTAGAGACCCACCTTGCCTTGGACTTAGCAGGAACTACTAACAGAAAGCAGGGACCAACCAAGCTTCCTCCTTAATAGTTCTTTAAATCTTAATTTTCGACAATTGTCTGCTGGTAAAACTTGAAACGCTAATGATGAGCTGTTTGTGCAGATGAAACGATAATGTGAATTACGTGGACACAGGATATGTGAGGCCCTGAATCAGACACTGAGTCTGCCTCACCAGGAGATTTTAAGGTGGATTCTGTGTGAACTTGGGATCTGAAGCAGGAAGACTGCAGTAGGGAGCTTTGAGAGACGCAGGATTCTCTCTCTTTCTACTTTCTGCGAGATGTTGTTCAAAAAGCACTGGGTTAAGTGAAAAGGCTGAACATCAGAACCCTCCACCTGCTCACGGTCTAAAACAGCAACAATAAAAACAATTATTCATCAGTGTGAATAAAACCTATGAAATCTGCAAAGTGCTGCCCAATGCCCCCATGGAGTCCACCTTACCATTTAAATTCCTAGGTGCAGCTAGCACACTTCTGTGCTCCAAGGCTCTTGCCAAAATAAAGGAGCCCGGCGAGGTACTTAGGCTTTATTATGAAGCTGGTAGTTACACTAAAATTACCAAACTACAACTCCTAAAAGTGTCTTATTAAAAAAAAAAAAGGAGGAAAAAAAAACTTACTTCATTTATTTTTTCCAGACAGTTTTTATCCCATTAAACAAAAGGAAAACGGCTTTTCTGAACTTTAGTGTTTTGTAGCTTGGGCTTGATTTCCACCTTAAAATCTTTACCTGGCCATGATCTGTTGTTCCATTACTGGAGGGCAAAAATGGGAGGAATTGTCTGGGCTAAATTGCAATTAGGCAGCCCTGAGTGCGGCTGGCACCAGTTAACTTGGGATATTGGAGTGAAAAGGCCCGTAATCAGCCTTCGGTCATGTAGAACAATGCATAAAATTAAATTGACATTAATGAATAATTGTGTAATGAAAATGGAAGAGGAGAGTTAATTGCATGTTACAGTGAGTGTAATGCCTAGATAACCTTGCATTTAATGCTATTCTTAGCCCTGCTGCCAAGACTGCTACAGAACCTCTCTCAGCAGGAAGTCATTAAAGCTGTGAGTAGATAATGCAGGCTCCGTGAAACCTAAGTGGCAACAATATAACAAGAGTTTCTTTCAGACCTTAGTGTTTTCTGAAAAAAAAAAGGGGCATGTTGAGGTAATTTGTACACATCTGAATGAAAACAGGAAACTGGGAGCAATCTATTTGCAGTTTGTCCAGTCCCACAGATTTCCCAACTATTATAGAGACCAAGGTCAGCTCCTATAATCAAAGACAAGCCTAAACCACTAGGGCTTACAAGGCAATAAGCACCCAGCTGTCTACCAGCTACAACTTAGTTTTGTTAATCACTTAGTGTGGCAGAGTCTGCAAAGGTTTGACCCCACTTACAAACCCAGGAGGAACACATCCTGGGGACTAGTTCCTGGGCATCACCTGCTCAAACAGATAATCATTTCAGGAGCCATCCCAGCCTCAAATACCTCTCCTGAATCTTGCATTCAAAGCTATGCACTTTTGACTACAGCAAACAGTAAGGTCATCCTGGACCTGCATCTGACAAGAAGAAACGTTTTCCCAAAATTTGCAAAAAGAAAAACCACAATTTTTTTTTTTTTTTTTTTTTTTTTTGCCTCACCACTATAGTTTCCTTCTTACCATGGTTATTTCTAACTTTCAGGCACTGCAAGGGGTTTGGGGGTTTTGTTTTATTTTTGTCTATCTAACCTATGGACTGACCCCAGGGAGTCAAAGCTAACAAAAGGATACTTCTCAGCCTGAAGGGCCTGAGGCAAACAGCATTCTTGCCACCAGCCTGATCACTGCGAGGCTGCTCGTGGCCAGTGGCCCTCAGCGCACACAGTTAGAAAGCCCAGGTACAAAGCTTCCAGAGAAAGGGATGGAAGGAGGTGGGCTAGCTTAAATATTTGTCATTTTTCTTATTTAAAAAATATAGCTTTAAACTTTATTTGGAAAATAAAAGTGAGTGCTAGTAACAGTAGCCAAGATTTATTCATTGAAAGGGGGCTGTCATTCTTTTTTAGTCTCGTATTTCTTAGGTGTCAGTACATATTTCAACCAAAATGATTTCTGATTGAGGAATTATTTCATCCTTAGGGCTTCCTTTTGTTTTGTTACTTCTGATTTACATAGAAATCTGTTCTCATGTCCTTCGGATGAATCTTTAGTTGCTGGATGGATACCTGAGTATCCTAATATTCCCAAATTTCCCTGCTCAGGGATTGCATGTAGATCCGGTGTTTGTAAGTCTCCAACAACTAAGAGGCTTCTTCTAGCATGAAATTCGCAGACACAATGACTCTCTGAGAGAAAAACAACCAACCTAAGGTGAGAGATTAGCACTGGAGCAACCTGGCCAATTAATTGTGTGTGTCAAAGGTCATAGAAACCCATGACTATGAGATTGAGCAAGATAGTGCCTGAAAAGAGAGGACTTGTGTAGAACATGGTACCCAAATGATGTTAGGCTACAGTTGAGGACCATGCACCAAACAGAAAAATGGTGTTTTCTATCCCTTATTTGAATCTGGTGCTGTTGGCAGGACCAATCAAAAGATGCTCTTTTCAAACTTTCCTTCCCATGTGGGCACAGCCAATCAAAAGATACTGCTCCTGATCCTACATTTATATCTAGTGAGAAACCAAGCAAGTTATTCCATAGGACAGTTATATTTGGCATGGGGCCAAGTGAGTTTTTGATAGGACAAACATCCAATGGTTTATTTTCATAAAGAGAAGCCAACCCTAGGAATTTGGGATACAAAAGACCCCTTTTCCCTTTTTGCCCAAGCTGCTGGGAACCTTTTCACCTACCCACTCTCACTCTGTGGAAGTTCTTTTTGCCTCCAATACATGTACACTCTTGCTGGTTTTTCTGCATGTGCTACTGAATTCTTTGTACAGGAAAATGAGAACCTGGAAAGCAACCCCACAGGACCACTCATCCAGCAGTGAACCCAAATGGACAGGTCCTAGTTATTGCAGAATTCTGTCTAGAACACAGTACATAGCATCAAATTCTGCTAACACTGCTAACACTAAAACACTTGGAATTGAGATCATCAAGAAGGGGAGACAAAACAGGGGAAAGGAAAGAAGGAAGCAGTATAAGCAGAAATGCTTTCTTAGAATACACTCAAACCACTGGCATTTTTTATTGCTAGAGCTTAATCTATCAGTGATTCCTCTTCCTTCCTTGCCCTGTGACTTTGGCAAACTCATGAGCTCTTTAAGCCCTCATATCTTAGCAATAACATGGGTACACACCTCAGAATATTGTGCATGCTAATTGTAATAAGTCTCATAAAGTAAAGGTCCCACAAATATTGCTGTTGCTGTACATCATCATCATTATCATCATCATCATCATCAGTTCTAGCCCAGGCCACTTTCTTTCTTGATGACCACAGAGACCATACTTGTGTCTCTCCATCTTTGACACCTGCAAATCTAGTCCCTGTCCAAACCATCAGCCCTGGAATCTCTCCACATAATTCTTATTTGAAATTATTGTACCCTTGTCTTAATTTCTGCTGATTGCTCAATAAATCTTGGAAACTTCATTTTATTTTCTTATATGCAACGTTGTTTTTTTGAGATTCAGCTTGATTTTACATTGGAGTAAATAGTAATATTTAAAATAGGTCTTGTTTTTCATGTGCATTAACTAACATTAAAGTATAAGGGACAAAATGTCCAAATATGGCTGTCATCTCTCTTCATAGCCCACCCCAAGCTGTAGGATGTGTTTTTATTTTTTCTTACTTTTACTTGGCTCAAGATCACTCAGCAGAGCTCAATTTTCCCCTACCCTTCTAGGTTTTTTCCTGTCTTTAATAAATGTGCAACTTTGCCACCATTAAAAAAGTATCCAAACATGGCAAAAGAAACACTATAGTTACAAAAAAAGTAAATTATAGTTTGGAAAGAACAAGGAGTTTTGATAAGTTGCATGCTGATTAGGTGGAAACAAGGTATTGGAGCCTGACCGAAGTATATTCTAATTTTTATAGAGATCATTCCTACCATGAGTAATTTTTGGAACCGTTTTGTTGGGAGTGATAGATGTGATTTGCCAGAAGAGAGAAGGAATGGTAAATTAAAAGTAATTACTATTAGGAAGTATCACTCAGGAAAATAAAAAGATTTTGCTACCTGTGAAAAGGCTTCAGAGCTTATTAAAACTGATGAAAAACAATAATCAGAGGAAATTTTTCACTGTTTTTGTCAAATCCTTCCAGAACATTGGAAGACACCAAATTAAGAGGTAACATGACTTAGGTAATACAGTTTGGGATTCTGCCACTTCTGAGACCTGTGGAGAAATATGACCTCATTTCCCTCTCTGACCCCCCTCTGGAGCGGGACCCCCTGGCCTGTGTGATCCCCAAGTCCTTCTCCGGGATAATATTGCAAAAAAGTAAACACCTATTTACTGAAAAATTACTCATAGTATCTTACAAGATACAAAAGTGTTAATTTGGGAGCCAATGAATAGAATTTGAACAGTTTCTGAGTCAAACTGAGTCCTACACTGGTGGCAGCACACGCTGCAGGCGTGTATGTGGAGGAACAAGGTGGGCCGTTCCCGGGCTATATGGGCCCCCAGGGCCCGTGCAGGCCTCCAAACACTGAACTTCGCCCTCCCTCCCCTCTAACAAATGACAAGTATGCTCTGGCCTCCTCTAAGCAGTGGGAAGTGAAGAATTAATCTATGTTTGATTAAAAATAACAGTATAATTGCTGATAATAATCATGATAATGAGAGCAGTAACAAAAAAGGAATCCACCTGTGAGTTATTTCAATTCACACATGAATTTAAACTAAAAATGACTTCAGAAGCTAAGCACAGAGTAATGCATTTTGGTTGTTCTTTAGGAAGAATGGTGACCCGTTAATCCAGCGATCTAGACAGATAGTATGCATGGAGATGTAAGAAGCATGGAGAAGTAAGAAACGTAGAAAAATTGAGCTTCAGATTTTTTTCTTACTTCTAACTGATGTTTTGCCAGTCATGTTATGAGCTTTATTAGTGAAGTCAAACATAAACTTTTGTTTGGACATCAAAGCATTTTTCAACTTCAACTTAGATACTGAAATAAAAACCCAAGACTACTTTGTATAGCTGTTGTTTTATCACAGAATTATTTTTTTAAATAGCAGTGTAGATTTAACTTTAATATTTGGAAAGAAATTTAGAGTCATCAAGAGATTGATTTGCAAACCACAAAAAGAAACTAGGTAATGCCCAGCGTGGCTTGTTCAGAATAAATTCCCCTGGATTAATCTGATCTTGTTAGAGAGAGTGAC